>JAOWBW010000503.1:1102088-1130638 GCA_026119855.1 Campanula takesimana | reverse complement strand
CCGAATCTCTGGTTTTGTACATAAATTAGGCTATTTCTAGGTTTTCTTATGTTCCTTTAAAACATAGGTGGCGACTCTAAACAATCTAAAACAAGTTAGACATCCTAGGATAATTCACCGCTCTAGCCAAGTTGTGGGTTTCCCGGGGTATCTACAGTGGGCGACTCCGCTGGGGAGAATTTAGAGGGTAAACTTGTCGTTCTTACTTTTGGTGTTCTTTTATTTATTTTCTGGGCGTCTGGTGTAAAAGGTGGGAAGCGTGCGCTTTGGCTTTCTTGGCCTAAGGCGCGCGCCTCCGACCCAATACACCAGAATCGCCGCTTTGCATTATGTCCTTCAATTGCATGTTATTTTTGCTACAATTCTTGTAGGGGAAAAGTACATTTTTTTAGGGTCAAGGCAATCCCTTGAACCCGTCAGTTTGCAGGTATGCCCAGAATCGGGCGCTATTGTCCAACAGTCTCAAATGCGCGCGCCTCCGCTCTGTATCTCAAAAGCGCGCGCATGCCATTCTTTCCCAGAACGAAAAAGAATTAAAAAAAAAAAAAAAAGGGGGGGGGGGGGACAGCCATAACAGCGCCAGTGTGTGTGAGTTTTTTTTTTTTCTTTTATTTCTTCTTTTTCTTTTACTTACCTCACTTATAAAAAAAAAAAAAAAAAAAAGGGCCATAACAGGCGCCTGTTTTAGTGTGTATTGTGTTTTGTCTTTTTTGACTCTTTGTGTTCTATTTCTTTTTGCTTCAAAAAAAAAAAAAAAAAAAAAAAGGGGGTAAGCTATTTTTATTCCATACTTTTAGCTTTTCCAAATTTGTTACAAGTAAATAAGAGGGAGTTACATTTTTATTTGGGACAAAAACTTTTGTACATATTTTTCTCCCTTCCTCTTGTCTTCCCAAAATCTTTTGACTTAAAAAAAAAAAAAAAAAAAAAAAATGGGGCTGGATTCAGAAATTACAGATTGGTCACTGAAGTTCCTGGAAATTACAGAATGGTCACTGGACCCTTAAAACTGCAGAACAGCCACTGGATCTCAGAAAACTGCAGAACAGTCCTTGGGTTTCAGAAACTGCAGAACAGTCCCTAGGTTTAAGAACAGTGCAGAACAGTCCCTGGGTTTCAGGAAAACAGTTTGATCCTCAGATTTCAGAAAGTTTCAGAACAGCCCTGGAGTTCAGAAAATTGCAGTTTCGACCCCTCTCCTTCTTTGCTTTGACCGGTCATTGGTTGACTCGGAAGTTGTAATAATTTAGGACATTAATTCTCCTCCCTCCTCTCTTTACTTGCACATATTTGCTTTTCTTTTCTTTTGAAAAAAAAAAAATGTTTTGTCACATGTTAGACCTCACACTACATGCACATATTCTTATCAATTGCTCACTATCGAGTCGCACAATGTTCAACCCCAAACCCGTCGAGGCCCGTCCTAGAAAGTTTCAAGCTCCACCCGACCTGGCTCTTTCGAAGCGGTAAACCTCAGCCTGGCGTAGCGTAGTTCATGACTACATGCCGGGGGTGACCTTTGAGCTCATATTCAAGCTGAGCACAAGCCACACAATTCTAGTCTAGGGTCTAACACTCCGTGACTCAAGTCGGTTTTCATGTACCGAGATTTCCCTAAACTAATGTCTTCAAATCATACATGCCAATTTGTTGCAATGGACGAAATAAAACTCCGTCCCCAAAGTGGCTATCTTGGACGAAAATAAAAAATCCGTCCCCGCATGTATGATTTACTACATTAATTTAGTTTAATCCCGTCACATGTAGGTATCACAAGCGTGGTGGAATCCGATGAGTATATGGGACCGCGAGAAGGTCTATATACTAGTGTGACGATTCACACTATTTTTCTAGAAACCCCAAAAGGACTCGTCCTTCCGACTTTGTAAATAATAAAAAAAAAGAGTCATTTTTCTTTATGTGGTTGAGTCTTTCTTGTTTGTGGGTGAAATCATTTTACTCAAAAGGTGTTTGTGGGGCCATCCTAAGATCGACCGTGTTCTCTCAATAGGTCCAATGGCTTCAAACGACAACGACAACGGCATTCCCGTGTCCAACGAAGGGTTTATTCCGCTTGGTGGAAGCATTGAAAGGGAAAGTTGATACACTAGCCGAGAATGTCCGCCGCAAGGATGATGTATGGCGAGCCGTTACGAGCATGTGAAAACGACCCACAATAAAGAAGTTGCTCAACTCAAGAACCAATTGAAAGGGCTCACGAGTGAAAGAAAGGTCCAAAGCATTGATACCGGTTTGGTCAACACTCTCATGTCCTACATTGACCAAAGGCTTAGTGGGCTAAATTTGCACAAGGGCCAAAGCACCGATCTTCATCATGCTTCTTTCTCATGAACACAATGGAGGCTCTTCCCGAAAATTTCAAGATGCCCGATATTGGCAAGTTCAACGGCAACTCTTGCCCCGATGCTCATGTTGACTCCTACAATTGGGCCATGCTACCAAAGAAAGTGTCTCCTAAATAATGGCACAATGCTTCCCGCTTACTCTCGAGGGGGTCGCAAAAGATTGGTATATGGGTCTTCCAGTTTCCACCGGCCTCAATTGGGATGCCGCCATGCTTTCCCTTCAAGTCACAATATCAAGGCAACTCCATATTCGCCCCACCAAGAAGGAATTGGAGAGCACCGTGCAAATGGGTGATGAATCATTTGGGGACTTCTATCGCCGTTGGAATGACAAGCTAGCCGAGATGGTTGATAGGCCTTCCAAGAAGGAACAAATGGACATCTTCTTGAAGTGTTTGAAAATGGACTACCGCACTCATCTTAGTGGGGCTTTTCACTCCGATTTTTCAAGCATGTATGATGCGGGGGTTAGAATTGACAATTTGCTCCGAGAAGTGGCCGAGTCCTCCTATGACACAAGCTTCAACGACAAAGGGTTCCCAAACAATGACATGGAAGACTACAACGACAATGAGGACTACAACGATATGGGGGATGACGACAACAATCTCCGTTTCTCTTTCTCTACCTAGAAATAGGATAAAAAAAAAGAGAGTCAAAAGTCCTCTAATGTGTGCATTAATGTTTTCTCTCGTCCAATGATAGATTTTGAGTCAATCATTAAAAAAAAGCCGTTCTTGTCCTAATACACTCTTCCAAGTTGTTTAATCTAATTCTTGGCAAAATGATGAAAAGATGTCTAAACAAGTTTTAGAACGAAGGCCATCGCTTGAACGCCTAGGGGCTAAACATCGTGACGAAGGCAACGACATCAACAACAACGGCGAATCCAAGACATCAAGCATGGAGAAAAATCAAGCAAAGTTTTCAAAGGGGGATCAAAAAAAAAAAAAAAAAAGAAAAAAAAAGGCTCGCTAGGTTGAAATCATCAAATCAACCTAGGCAAAAGTTAGAGCACAAAAAAAAAATAAAAAAAAAAAAAAAAAAATAAAATCCCCCTCAATCAAAGAAGATCACATCATCATCCACCAACAAAGGACGAAAGCAACAATTCCATCGCGAAGAATGGAGAATTCACAAGAACTACGGTGACCAGAGCCTCTACACTGGAGAAACGTAGGCAACCTGCGGGTCCGGTCTCATGCAAGAAAGAAGAAATGTTTAGTCCTAGCGCGTTATGGTGATCGGCCTTCATCTCGAACTTGTCAAGATATCTTTGTACGATTCATTTGCCAATGAATTAACCACCAAAAAGATTGAACAACTTTCTTAGATTTGGAATCATTTCGCGTTCCTTGTCGAGTCTAAGGACTTCTATTCTTTCTGCATACTCCCAATTTCTTGCAATCAAATTGGGGCTTTCCTTCTCTTCTCTCTTAATGACTTACTTGCCTTCGTGAGTCATTCAATTCAATAAAAAAAAATACATGTCAATACTAGGGACACTTCCCTAGTCGAGTCAATGTCACTCATCTTTAGTGACAAAAGGTCTCCACCGCAAAATCACATGTCTTATCTCCTCAGCTAGAGTCAATGCACACTTCCGCATCAATTGAGTCAAAAAAAAATGATGAAGACGCAAAAGAGATGCCCGCTAGATTGAAAACCCGAAAGGGCGGTCTAGGCAAAAAACAGGGTGCGTCATAAAAAAAATGATGAGAGAGTGAGAGAGAGAAGGGAAAGAGAAATGGAGATCCCCGGCCTCTAAAGAAGACAAGTTCTACATTGAATCTCCTCAGCAAGTCAATTCCCCACCGAGTCAACTTTGGGATTGCAAAAGGCTCGACAAGATATAGCACCATCAAAGGTTGTCTTGGGTTATCGGCATCATTCTCCAGCAGTGTGCATTTTTGGGTTCATGAAAAGAAGGCCCGTGGTAACCAAGATCCACCCGAGAACAAGCCCATCATAAAAGGGAACGAGGTTGCACAAATAATCCCTAGCTAGTCAATTGGCTTGGGCAGCAAATAGCAACAACATGTGTCTCAGTTTTCAAAGCTTCTTCACGTATGTGCTTCTAAAGTACGCCGAAAGGCTCCCGAGAAATGGAGTAGCTCTTTCCATGTCCTCTCATGTTTGTTCCCTCGCACGAGGATGAGTCACTCTTGCTTTGCTCAACAAATGGTGACGCCCTAGGGGCTATGTGACTCAAGGACAAGGACTTCTTTTGCTTCACTTGACAATCAATATGCCCTAGAGGCTATGTTCGAGAAAGATGTGTGAGACTATCCTCAAGGTCTCTCAAAAGGGATGTCAAAAAGCCCTCTTGTCACGTGTGCGCGTGCTCGTTCCCCCAATCAAGGATGGACCTTTCTCGCAATCAATGATGGCACTCTAGGGGCTACGGTCAAGTCTTAAAGGCTCCCTCGGCAAAGAGCAATTAACTCCCCAGCAGTATCCCCAGCCAAGTCATGTGCAACATTGGAAGCTTCCTCAATTCGGCACCGAAGGTCTCAACGGGCTTCGCAATCTACAATCTTTTGGGCTACGGCATTACAATAATTCAAGCAAAGGGAAATATTGGGGCTTCGCAACCGACAGTCTTTTGGGGACAACAATGCTCAAGCAATGCAATGTGGAGTAGTCTTATGGCTCCATGAAAGAGATCAAGCTTCAAAGGTCTCTCAACACTTCAAGTCAAAGGCCTCTTGGTTTTAAATGAAGACTCCGATGTTATGAATGAAGTTGATGATTTTTGTTAGAACTCACAGCGAGATTTTGAAGGAAGTCTTAGAGAAAAGGAAAAAGATTCAATATGCTAAACTCTAATCAAAACAGGGTTATAGCGGGAAATGCCACGGCCAATCCCAATGTTTCTGCAATTCAGCACCCCCTTCTCCAAGATCAAAAGCACAAGGTGCAGCTCAGATAAAGTTGGGCCACAACACTATTTGCATCCGAAGATCCGTCATTAGTTCAACTCAAGAAGAGTCAGGCAAGCATACTCATTTGAGACTTTATCACGCCAAGACCTTATCCTCCGCGACCTCGACGGCACCGCAAGACATTACTGCATCCTTTGACATAAGCCCTCAGCCATTTGGGTATCGACCACAATGAGGCCATTCATCTCCCCAGTAAGAGCAAGAAGGAGATCTCTATCAAGAATTCTACCAAACGGTACATCCGCTCTCAATGCCGAGCCAATCACGAGATAATTGGGGCTTTACAATGAAAGGTCTTCACATCCCGCCATCTACAAGCCCACGACACTTGGGGCTTTGCAATCTCTCGAAGCTTGGCATCAACGATCTCCTCTTGGGGCTTGCTCACTACAACAACAAAGGGCGATTTACTCGAATGGGCCAAGAGCTGATTTATCTTGGGGCTATGCAAGTCCCTCAAAATTTGGCATCAAAGGCATTCTAGGGGCTTTACAATCAGCAACCCCTCATCTCGGCATCAAAAGCCTTTTGAAGCCCCATAATCGACAAATCTCTTGGGGCTAGACATCAATCTTCGTTGGGCACACCGGCGACAACAGAATTCAAGCGAGGCAATCCGGACTTCGACTGAACATGACTTGATCTTGGGTTGGCTTCACAAGCACACAACGGTTAAAATGGTTCACCCACGAACTAAAAATCATTTTCTCGCATGTGTACATATTCTTTTCCTTCTAAAAAAAAAAAAAAAAGAAAAGATTTTCTCTTTTTCTTTTTCTTTACTTGCGTATAAGTATGTGCTCCATAGCTTCTTCCCTAGCGTTCTCCATCATCCTTGAACTACGCTGGTCTGATTCTCTTAAAGGGATACGTAGGCAGCCTTTTGGCACGACCAACCCATCATCCAGAATCATCCAAAATGCCATCTCACCAACCCAACATCAAGAGCATTCTCTCATCAATGGACATTCTCCATCAAAGCATCCTCCGCGAACATCAGGAATCCATCTCCACTCAAGCGGTAATGGTAAGTGAAGGTATGAATACATCCGACGCTTTCCTCAAAATCACACCGCACACAAGATCACTCTTTACATTCTTACTTCTCTCTCATTACAAAGGTGCTTTCAAGATCACATCACACCACGGGCACAATTTCTCTCAATCATCATATTTCATGCATGTCCCTGCACAAGCACATATACCTGCAAAGCACATAACAGGTACCACCGCAAAGCCAAACAGCATCCGCTACTCAAAGCACTTCATCCCCAACAGAAAGTGATTCACAGTCAACTATGCCTGCATCCCCATAAAATCAAGCAACCACACGTCATCAGCAACCAAGCATTCCCCAGCAGATTTCAATCATCAACTCGCTCGCAAACGGGAGCGTGTATCAAACCGCTCGCAAACGGGGGCGTTTTCTACCAACTTGCTCGCAAACGGGGGCATGTTATCTCTGACAGCTCGCAAACGGGAGTTCGTCATCAACCGCTCGCAAACGGGAGCGTTTTCTATCAACTTGCTCGCAAACGGGGGCATGTTATCTCACACAACTCGCAAACGGGAGCGTGTATCAAACCGCTCGCAAACGGGAGCATTTTCTATCAACTTGCTCGCAAACGGGAGCATGTTATCTCAGACAACTCGCAAACGGCAGTTCGTCGTCAGCCGCTTGCAAACGGGAGCTTGTATCAAACAGCTCGTAAACGGGAGCGTTTTCTACCAACTTGCTCGCAAACGGGAGCATGTTATCTCAGACAGCTCGCAAACGGGAGTTTGTCATCAGCCGCTCGCAAACGGGAGCGTGCATCAAACCACTCGCAAACGGGAGTGTGTTATTAAGTCGCTCAAACAGGGAGCGCACCTCTATCCTTTGTAATTTCAAATTCCTGCTTTATCGAGTCTTTGTTTTCTCTTGTCGATGTCCTCGGCGGTTGTCTTTCTTTCGTCGACGCGTTTTGCTTCGCAATCCACGTCGCCGAGGGGCTCTGTAGACACCCCGCCTTGGACCTCTCACCCCGATTGCATACAAAGTATTTTTATTTAACTTATTTTTGTTGATTTCTGTTACTTCGGTTAAGTTCCTAACTGATTCCGTTAGTTTTGGACTAAACTGCATAACAGAGTTAACTTTTAGGGTCATTCTGTCATTCTGTCCTTCTCTGCCGCGGGCGCTTCCGGAACTGTTAACGGGATGCGCGCGCGTCTCGCCCCTAAAGCGGGACCCGCGCGCCTCCCATTATGGCAGTAACGGATTGCACCTTATTTCCCTCCTTTTTCTTATTTACAAACATCTTTTCTTGATCACAAAAATCATCTTTTTACATCCACATTCATCCCCCCTTTTCTCATTAACTCCCAATCCTAAATTCTAAGCCTTTTCCCAAAAACTAATATTTCTTTCATTTATTATTTGATATCTTTTATTTCTTTTATTTTTCTTTTATTCATTTATCTTATTTGTGATTGGCCCATTCCATTTCACATGGATGACCAATTTCCCTCCATCATTTCCCTCTCTTTTTTACCTATAAAAACCATCATCTTCTACCTTGGAAAGGAACTCAATTTTTGATTCACAAACTACACTATACACAAATTCTCCCAACAAGAGTTCTTAGTAACAAGACTCTACACAAATTGTTCTACAACAATTTCATTACAACAACAACACTTTCAAGTCAAGGTTTCAAGTCCTCTTTCTCAAGGTACAACTCCATTTTCCTCCTTTATTTTCTTCTTCTTGATGTATGCAATCCCCATTAATGAGACATGACCAACATGACTACTTCACCTATTGAAGCTAGTTAAGGTTATCTCCCTACATTTTAATCTTAACTTTAATTCACCATGTTAATTTCTCTTCATCTCTTAATGTAATTCTTTAACATTATTTGTTACATGTAATCTTCATCATTAAATAAATAAAACAATTCTATTTTATTTCCCCTTTATTTTCCCTTTTCTTTTCATTACAATTGTTAGCATGTTTCTATTTAATTAAATTGAAGGAAATTTTTTCATTAGAACACCAAAAGTAGCAAGACCCGCGTAAGCGGGGCGGAGTGGGTGTTTAAGTACTTCCCACTCCGTCACCTAACCCCCGAACCCTTCTCTCCCGAATCTCTGGTTTTGTACATAAATTAGGCTATTTCTAGGTTTTTCTTATGTTCCTTTAAAAACATAGGTGGCGACTCTAAACAATCTAAAACAAGTTAGACATCCTAGGATAATTCACCGCTCTAGCCAAGTTGCGGTTTCCCGGGGTATCTACAACTTCCCATTTCGTAACCTAACACTCGAACCCCTCATCCCAAAGAATCTATGTTTTCGTAAATCAAACTTAGGCTCATAAACATTAGGTTTTCTTACGTTCCTCAAAAACGTGGGTGGCGACTCTTAAAATCAAGTGGACATCCTAGGGTAATTCGCGCGCTCTAGCCAAGCCGCGGTTCCCCGGGGTATCTACATTGGCGACTCCGCTGGGGACTGCTTGAGGGTTAAACTTGTGTTTCTGTTCATAATTCACTTTGCTGGGCATTCTGGAAATTGATATGGGAAGCGCGCGCCTCAGAGCTTCATTGTCCAAAGCGCGCGCGTCCCACATCAAATTCCAGAATCGCCCACCTTCCATGTGTTCTTCCTATTTCTTCCTATTATTTCATGCTAACAAACATTACAGGGGTTTCATCACACAATCAGGACTAGGGCAATCCCCTAAGTCCATAAGTTTCTGACAATCTGACAGGTCAGCCCAGAAGCGGGCGCCTCCCATATACAATGCGCCAGGCGCGTGCTTTCCACAACACCAACCTGAGGCGCGCGCTTCTGGGCCAATTTCCAGGACAAGAACAGGTTTCAGGGACTGAGCAGAACAGTGGGGTGTGGGCACAGTTGCCTGCATCAGAACAGAATTGGACCCTTAGACTGTTTTAATTTTATGTTTATTTACCGGTCACACGCGTGATTCGGGAGTTGTAATTTACGTGCCTATGTGTTTTTTTATCTTTTCTTTTCAAAAAAATAAAAATAAAAAATTTTTGTCACGTGATAGACCTCACACTACATGCACATTACTCCTATGAATAGCTCACTATCGAGTCGCACAAGTCCAACCCCAAACCCGTCGAGGCCCGTCCTAGAAAGTTTCAAGCTCCACTCGACCTTGACTCTTTCGAAGCGGTAAACCTCAGACCGTGGCGTAGTTCATGACTACATGCCGGGGGTGACCTTTAAGCCTCTCTTTAGCCGAGCACAAACCACACAATTCTAGTTAGGGTCTAACACTCCGTGACTAAGTCGGTTTTCATGTACCGAGATTTCCCTAAACTAATGTTTTCAAATCATACATGCCAACTTGTTGAAACGGACGCAATAAAAATCCGTCCCCAAAAGTTGTTATTTTGGATGAAAATAAAAATCCGTCCCCGCATGTATGCTTTACTACATTAATTTAGTTTAATCCCGATACATGTAGGATTCACAAACGTGATGGAATCCGATGAGTATATGGGACCGCGAGATGGTCTATATACTAGTGTGACGATTCCATTATCTTCTTAGAAACCCCAAAAGGGACCCATTCCCTCCGACTTATAAAAAAAAAAAAGTCTTTTTCTTATGTGGTTCGAGTCGTGTGCCCAACTGTGTGTTCTCAACCTCTTCATGGACCGAAAGTGTGAACCGAGACTGACAAGGGCTACTTCTCCAATTATTGGTCCGATTGGTACTCTCCGCGTCTACATGGATTCATCCAACAGGCTTGTCCGTGAACCGATCACTCCAACAGCTTCTGCATCATCAATGGCCAGCGACTCCAGCACCAACAACACCATGACTCTCGAGCAACTCTCTGCCATGGTCCAAACTCTTCAACAACAAGTCACCACTCTCAACAACGAGGCTCAAACCAAAGAAGCCTTGTGGCAAGCTCATGTCGACAGTCAAAGGGAGGCCCACGAGGCCGAGGTCGACCAATTGAAAGCCAAGCTTCTCAAGCTCTCCAAGAATAAGGGGGTTAATGACAATGAGGAATCCGAGTGGACCCAAGGCTTGTTTGAAAGCCCATATGTTAGTGCCCGTACCAAAAAAGTGGGGGAACCAAGCACCAACAACAACGACCACAAAATGGTCAACTCCATCATGGCCTACATTGATCAGAAATTTGACGGCCTCAACATGGTAAAAGGCTCCAACACAAGCCTTTATCAGTCATCCATTCTTATGAGCACGATGACCTCTCTCCCCGACAAGTTCAAGATGCCCGACATTAGCAAGTTTAAGGGCAACTCATGCCCCATGGCTCACATCGAGACTTACATTTGGGCTATGGTTCTGAAGAAGGTCTCCCCAAAAGTAATGGCTCAATGCTCTCCTCTCACCCTCGAGGGGGCGGCAAAAGATTCGTATGCAACTCTCCCGCTCACTGTCTGTCTTGATTGGGACGCCGCTATGCTTGCCTTCAAAAATCAATATCAAGGCAACACCACTCACCGGCCCACAAGGAAAGAGCTCGAGAATACTACTCAAAGAGACAACGAGTCCTTCATTGACTTCATAAAGAGATGGAATGACAAGCTCTCTGAAATTGTTGAGAGGCCAAACACAAAAGAGCAAATGGACATTTTCCTCAAGTGTCTCAAGATTGATCTCCGCACCCACCTAAGTGGGGCTTGCTACTTCGACTTCTCCCAAATGTATGAGGCGGGGGTACGCATGGATTACTTGCTCAAGGAGATTAAGAAAGCCACTCGCCACTCTTACTTACCGTTACAAGGCCGCCTCTAATTCAAACAAAGAGCTTCTGTCAATGCCGTTACTACCGACAAGGGGAATTACAAGAAGGTCCCTCCACCACAAGGCAAGCGGTTCCAAAACGACCGCGTCTACACTCCTCTCAATGGAATGACCATCACTGAGGCCTATGAAGCTCTAAAGGCCAAGGGACAAATCACTCCTCTTCAAGGGTACAAGCAACCACAACCGCTCCGTCCCAACTATGCCCACCACAAGTGGTGTGACTACCATCAATGCACCGGCCACCTCACCGAGGATTGATTCTCCATCCGCAACACCATCCAAGACCTTATAGACAAGAAGGAATTCATAATCCCTAATGAGGGTGGTGTCAATGTAGTAGAGGTAGGAGAGTTTGAAGGAACCACTCATTTGATCCCAATTGTGAATGAGGGCTCCGATGGCATGAATAAACTTGATAATTCTTGTTATGTTGTGACTTATGATGAGATTATGAGGGAAGTCTTAGAGAATAGGAAGAAGAAGCTACAAGGGTCCATGAATGTGCTCAGCCGCAGTGGCCGGGTAATAGCGACCGCCTCGGTTCCCATAAATACAGTAACCAACACCTCTTCTCCAAGATCGCAAGAACGCGACATACCCGAAGATCCTTTGTTAACACAACTAAAAAAGACACAAGCCAACATATCCATCTGGGACCTTATTGCATCATCAAAGAAGCACCGAGACCTCATCATTAAGAACTTGGATGACACATCAGTCTCTCCCGACACAACTCCCGAAGACCTCACAGCAATGATAGGTCACATTCACTTCGGCAATGTCATCACTTTTGCCGACATGGACCTCCCGCCATTTGGGTCCGATCACAATGAAGCCATCTACCTCAAAGTAAAGGCAATGGGGAGACCCATTTCAAGAGTTTTAGTAGACGGTGGTTCCGCACTCAACTTAATTCCTAGCCGAGTCATGGGCATACTGGGGCTCAAAAGCTCCGATTTACAACCTTCTACCCAAGTCATTAGAGGGTACGACAGCACTGCCCGTACAGTCATGGGAATGCTAGAAGTCGATATCGAATTTGGAAGCATGATCATGTCCGTCCCATTCCAAGTACTTAATGTCCCAGCTTCGTTCAACTTACTTTTGGGCCGACCATGGATCCACAGTTCCAATGCTGTCCCTTCCACTCTCCATCAGTGTGTCAAGATCAGAAATGGGGACGAGATAGTCACCGTCATGGCCGAGAATTTCACCATCCACAGAAATAGGGGACAACCCGTTCACCAAGTTCAACACGGGATAGAAGATTCCACTCTCTCCGGCGTCAACGCCATCGACAAAGAGAGGGGAAATGGGCAATGGACCCTCGGTAATCCTAAAATCCTCCGTATGATGAGGAACATGAATCACTTTCCCAGTCTAGGCCTAGGGAAGCATCAACAAGGAATATTGCACCCCGTAGAGGTTCCTTTTGTCAGAAACAAGCTTGGTTTGGGATACGAGCCTACCGAGGATGACTTAAAATACGAGCAAGCAGTCAAGAATATAAAGACCCGAGCTCGCAAAGAAGGTCGACAATATGGAATCCCCAACTTGAGACCTTACCGCAACACACTGAACGGTTATTTTGTTCGCCAATGGGAAGATGTTCCGTACATGATCTTTCCCGAGCCATAGGTTAACAACAAGGGCATCAGAAAGCCCGGTCTCGAGATCTTCACTGATTGCGAAATTCCGACACGAGAAAGGGAGCCTATTCCAATGTCACCCCGAGAGCAGTGGGGCAAGAAAGTGACTATAGAGTCCGAGGTAGAGATTACCGTGGGGGAAGAACTATCCGATCTAGCCTCCATGATCGAAGAATTTGCCATCATGGACGATTGTCAAGTCAACGCCATCTCCGACAACACAGAAATGGAGAGTCCATCTATCAGCAAGATCCAGCCAAGCTCCGAGCCAATCAACAACTGGTATTCTACGAAGGGGCCCATGGCATCCGAGGAATTTTTAGTCTGAGAAATGGGTTGCATACCCCGTACAGCAACAAAGGAAGAGCGGCTCACACTTACTTTCGAGTCCGAGATTGTTTCTAATACCCTCACCCAAGAGGATATGGAGGCCAAAGCCGAGCGTGTGTTTCCTTTCTTTGCTAATGAAAAATTTGATATTTCTGAGTACCCCAAGAGTGCAAACATCATAAATGATGAATTAACTAATAATGAACTTAATGAACATGTTAATAACGATTCAAATTATGATGAAATAGACCACGAAAACATAACATACCTAAATGAACTAGCTCAACAGGTTCGTTGTCGTGGTGAAAATGGTCCAGGGGCTGATGAGGAATTGCTGTTGGGTTTTGATGCATCATGCGCAGCGGAATAAACAGATAAAATCAATCACCCAAGAGCTCGGATCTGTGCATGTTGATTAAATTAAATACAAGATGAAAGAAACATACCCTTGAAGATCGAATCCATGAACACGGACTTTAAGGTGCTAAAGGAAACACCCTCTATCGGTATCCACACATCGAACGGACTCAAGAACGTTTCTTGATTTGACTTCTAGATCCTTAGGCTTGAAAACCATGATTGAAGAACCATTATTCAATCTCCCTTTAATTACTATGGTTTGATGATGAACAAAAATCAAACCCTAATAACCTTAGTATAATATATGTTTTTCTCTCTCCAAGAAACTCTTGTTGATTTCCAAAATCAATGTCTAAGGCTTAGTTTCCGGCTGAAGAGAACATAGAATATAAACTGGGAGAAACCTAATACCATTAGGTTAAAGGATTCCTTTCCCAGAAAGAAATCTGACAAAAACTCGTCAGCGGACAAACTATCCGTACGCCTAGTCCAAACTATCCGTACGGCTGGTTTTTCCACTTCCCAGTTTTTCTCGTTTTTCGTGCCAAGTAAGATCCGTTCTGCGTGTGTGACCCAATAGAATTATACTATGTTGGCAACGAGTCCGAAGACCTCGTAAATCATAAGCGGACTCTAGCAAGCCATTATGACTACCCAAATAGTATAACTTTGAAATCCCAAAGTTACCTTATAGAACATATCATAATCCCTTTGTCACGCGATATCATATTGGACATAAGTCATGGTCCACGTCAACTTATGTTGTCCAATGCTTTCTTGATCCCGAGTAGATTGATATGAGCAAATAACATTGAATGCTTCAATTCATTTGGGTACGGCCATACATTATTATCAATCTCACTCATCGAGTGGCCAAGCAGATATATCTCTTGAGAGAGGGACAAATCCCATCTTGACTTATCATTCTTCCCTACAAGAATCCGATTATGCCAATCGTAGCCTTTATAACCACCCGGTTAGGGGTAGCGTTTGAGTACGTCAAACATAATGTTCATCATGTGGAAGACTATGATAATCTCAGGTCT
Source organism: Campanula takesimana (assembly GCA_026119855.1). Lineage (NCBI taxonomy): Eukaryota > Viridiplantae > Streptophyta > Magnoliopsida > Asterales > Campanulaceae > Campanula > Campanula takesimana. Next base: position 1,116,137 of record JAOWBW010000503.1, on the reverse strand, counting down.
AAGGATAAATGATATAACTATTATGAGATTTAATTATGACATTTGACCATGACATAAATCTCATAACGGGTCTATCCAGTACTTGTTTTCCAACATGTACCCACAAGTTTAATCCGCATCCTATGCGCTATAACAATCATATGATTATCCATTAAACTCATGCTAGCCCTTCATAAGTGCTAGGGACAATGATCATTATAATAAACATGCAAAAGATATAATAATCAGGTTTATTATCTCTATAACAATGAAGCTATGATATAACGCATAGGCATTTCTCAAGGGCCTAGGGCATAATATCCAACAATCTCCCACTTGCACTAGGCCCAATCAACGCATATCCAATACCCATTGAGCTTAGTTATGATCTCCATCATAATTGCAAACGAGCTTATGTAGGATAATTATCCTTGTTATTATCATGAGGTATTTTGCATATTTTGACATCTCCCATCTTTGACGATTTCTCGAGTAAGATAGAAATGTCTGAGTATATGTTTAGATAAGTGTAATAACGACTATTGACACAATGAAGGTACATGGAATTAGTGACACTAGAAACAATTTCTAGTTTACTAATTAGAATCTTAATCTTAACATTTTTCTAGTTGCATCTCATGCCACTAGATACTCAACCTTTTGTAGAATAGTAATGGTCCATTTAGAACTCTTCTAACACCATTATTAGACGTAAACATGTATTTATACTGCAATATTTATCTTTGATGGTTTGTAAGAATGCATCTTTGTAACTATTTACAGGATCATCTTATATTCCATCAAAGATCAAGAATGCATCCTTTAGTTCTTCTAAAGTACTTAAGGATGTTTCTTAACTAGTGACTTTCACTAGGATCCGATTGGTATTATCTCATCATACTCCAAGTATATGAGACATCCGGTCTTAGTATATTAACATGGCTTACATGATAGATCCAATTGCCGAAGCATATGGAATCCTAATCATGTACTCTTGCTCATTAGTCTTCCAGTAAGACTAAATCTTGCAAAGATTAATGCCATTAAACTTTCACTAGTAATCTCTCCAAGAGTCTTGCATAGTGAACTTTTCACTATCTTGTCTTTACTAGTACTTTGACTTTAACCAAACAACGTTTTAGATTTATCTCCATAAATCAGTCCAAGGATGTAGGCGGCTTCATCCAAGTCTTTCATTTAGAAACTCTTTCAAAATGATTTATATATCAACCATATATATATTAGACTATGAATAAAATTACGCTCCCACTAAATTTATTGTAATCACAAGTCTCATCCTTGATGAATTTCAAACTCTTTGTATACTTCATCAAAATGAAATTTCACTCCAAGTAGTTTACTTCAATCCATCTCATGAATTTCTGCAACTTGCATATTTTATTAGAATTTTATATATCAAAACTTTTAGGTTGTATCAAACACATCCTAAAGTATGTTCCTGTTAAGGAATGCTATTTTGATATCCATTTGTCATATTTCATATTCAAAATATGAGGTCATGACAATAAAAATTCTAATAATATTAAGCATGACTACAGGTGATAAAGTTTCATCATAATCGACATTATGAATTAACTTTTCTCAATTAGTCTTGCTTAATCAATATACACTTTTAGATTTTATGACTCCAAGTCATTGATCTAAATCCGAAGCGGACTTTGCATCTTGATAGGTAATAGGTCAATCATTCGCAATGATATTTTCCTAATTATTTTCTATTACGAGAAATCAATATTTCTTGTTATAGATAGTATCCTATCAGTTATGGAAATTTCTTGTGTATACTTGAACGAATTTCCACAACTCCTTGTGAATATTTGTTCAACTTCCATCTTAGGTTCCATGTCACTTTTGGGTCTCGAACTCTTCGAGATATATTTTACTCCCACTAGTTCTTTAGAGATAAACGATTTATCTAGAAAATGCTATTTAGAGTGATAAACGATTTGTACTCTAAAGGGTGTAAATTTATATCATTAAGATATCCCATAAAATATATTTATAAGATTTAGGTGTGATTTTGTCCCAGACAACACTTTTCTCAAAAGCATCACATCATAAATCTTTATGAAAAACAAACCAAGTTTTCTTTCATTCCATATCTTATATGGTATAACGAACCTTCTTAGACGAATCTCAATTTAGTGTAATCGCAGCTGTTTCCAGCACATAATCCAGAAGGATAATTAAAGATCAGTTTGACTTATTATGAGACGAAAAACTGTGTTTTACAGACAATCTGTAAACTTCTGGAACATCATTTGTACGGCTTCTGTTTCCAGATTCTGTTTTTCTTAAATTGCAGACTTTCTGCAAAATTCTCATCGAGTCCAAGGCTCAAATATTCATTACTTTGATCTAATCAGAGTACATCAATACTTTTTGCCATGAGGTGTTGAAATCCTTTCTAGCATTGTTACTTTAATAAACTACATACATCAAAATGTATAAGTTCAAAAGAGTACTTGCTTTTACTACTATTAGTAAAAGATATCTTGATCAATTTCTAAGATTCACATCTATCACATGATTCGAAATCATATGAATTTAAAAGTCCGTCCCATGGAATTTTAGATATGTGTTTCTTATCATTTGATATAGACATTAATGCTTTTTAAGAATGTAACGATTACATCCTTATATTCAGATTTTCATTATTTACGTTATGCTCATTATTTTGTTCTTCCAAGATAAGGATATTAAGTCCCATTATATGATTAGCAATACAATAAGGCAAATCATATTTAATGGAACACTTTCTTATTCGAAATAAGAAATATCCATAATCTTCTAATGAAGAAACCAAAATAATATTTCTACTTAAAATAAGAGCATAGCACCATTTGTTCAAAATAAATATGAACTTATTAGATAAAGACACTTCGCAAGTTCCTATGACTAATGTTGCAACCATTGCATCATTATTGCCACATAGGTTAATCTTTACCCTTACAAGTAGAATTTTAACATAAATACTTGAAGTGGTAGTCCAACTACCTTTCCTTTTGATCTTTTAATTCAAATTGTAATTTCACCAATGGTCAATCTTATTGCCAATGTACAAATTACATTCTTTGGATTTTAGGTTTTAGCCACAAATATTTCCTTTAAGCTTGACAACTTTTTCCTTCCCTTTATCTTAAATCCATGTCCTTATTAACCTTTAGAGTTTGAGAGGGTTTCCATTTGATAGTAAGACATAGCATTTTAAACATCAAATGTCGCTCATGAATCAATATCAAATCCGTTGTTAGTTCCAAACTAACTTGATTACCGAGCCATCTAAGGTAATTAATATGTCTCTCCATGTTCGAAACACGAGAACTTATTAGTATACCTTTCAGTCATCGCATGAATGTTAGGCTCTAGTCAAACTCAAACTCTTCTTGCCTTTCTTGCTTGTAGGAACGCTTCCTACGTGATTGCTTATCACATAAGCATTCATATGTTTTAGATACTTCTAAAGTTCCAAACACATGATAGCAAGTCGTAGGACGATCGACATCTATAGAATCATCCACATGTTTCTAATCAATGTCTTTGTCCACCTTTAAGGCATTAGTTTTCTCAGAAATAGGATTTATTAAGAATTCATAACTTCCGTTCTTGCTTTAGAACAATTCTTAAGCTCATGACTAGGTCAAGGAAGTTAATCTTATTCTCTTTAAGTGGGGTCAATCGCAGTAATTATACATGATTATAGTTTAAGACATTCTACGAAATATGAAAATAAATATACACATATATTTCATACCATTATCATTTAGAGACATTTAATGTATTTCATAAATACTCCTACTAAATTATACACCTTCAAATACAACAATTGTATAATATAATTTAAGTAGGCTAAGATCCAACTTTAATTTAATTTCAAGTCCGCTTTGACGATACTGCTCAAAATTAAATTAATTAGGTAGACAACTCTTTGTCAATCATATCATATATGATTCTTAGATCCTTTATGAGATTTGTTAGACATCTTATGTCAGACATGTTTTAATCTCATCTTGTGCCTTAGGCCCAAAACTTTGTCTTTTGATAGCCTAATTAAGTCAAACCACGTTAAACGTATAGGAAACTCTCATTCCTCATCTTGCTCATACACTGATAGAATTAATGCACCTCGCTTTGGCAGAGCCCACATAAAAATACCCGGTGTACTCACAAGTTTTTAATAATGGATTGGCACATGACTTAAGTTTTAAGAAGGTTTATTTTCTTAGAGATATGCATCATATATTTAATTATGTCATAATATAATATAGTCTTTGCATAATCAAGGTTAACTAATCAAATTAATTAACAGAAGCAAAATCCTGTGATTCTATTATGAAGCAACATTGTGGGGACGGAATCTAAATTATCTGTAAACGATTTACAGATTGGATATTTCATTCGCATTCCCAGAAGCAAGGCGTAAGCCTGCCATTGGTCCATGCAATGAATTAATACAAATATAGTTTCTTTCTCTGCAAACTATTTGCACTTTGTATAGGGATAAATTCTGAAACTTTGAGATTACACTAACCTTAAACTCCTTTAAGATTATGATCTCAGTAACTGTCTGGACTTATGAACTAAAATCTGTTTCAGGAAACACGGTTTCCAAAACCTGCCGTCTGAAACAGATCAGAATCAGTAATGCCCAAACCATCCGTACGGATGTTTCTGGAAGCATCCAGATTTATCCGTACAGCTCTTTCATACAGGTCACATAAACTCTGAACTCTTCAGAATTCTGAAACTGTATCCGCAGAGCATCTTGAAATTGAAAGCACAAACCGCACGGCCGAAACTAAGCCAAAAGGCATCCACATTTCCGTGCTAAGATCAAGAAACCAAGCAACTTCTCTATACGGTCGAAACTAAGCCAAAAGGCATCCACATTCCCGTATAGATTGGATACTTGTTTCAAGATCTTTCATTGTCTCTTAATCTCACAGATTACAGCAGTTCTAAACTCTTTAGAACTCTGATTTCTGCAATTCCTTTTGAATTCTTCGACCGAAAACTATTTCAGGAAACACGGTTTCGAAAACCAGCCGTCTGAAAGCAGTTTCCAGTTTTCAGATTCGAATTCTGTAAACAATTTATAGAATAATCTGAACACCAGAAAACAAAATCAAATATGAGAATTTCCAAATTAGCCGTACGGATTAGTTTGGCATCACCCAAACCATCCGTACGGATCCATTGGTAGGATCCCAGATTTCCAGGTTTTTCAGAATTTTAGAAATTCGACCAAATCCAATATCATGTTTGTACATAATCAGATTACAGAAACATGAATTTACAGATTACGAATTTAATTAGATCTAATCAATATCATGAATAAACAATTTATTATATATATATAAATTAGATCTAAATTATCAATACACATAATCCAATTATTTATTGATAATCCCAACATGCAATTATTCATAAAGATAAAATCAATATAATAATCACATAATCCCCATGTCATGCTCATAAACCTTTATATCTCATATATAAAACTCAAATCACGCATTCATCTTATTATCATGTAGATATCATATAATCGAATTAAACAATTTCAACATGATATACTAAAATAATCAACAATGAACGGGGCTCTGATACACTGTTGGGTTTTGATGCATCATGCGCAGTGGAATAAACAGATAAAATCAAACACCCAAGAGCCCGGATCCATGCATGTTGATTAAATTAAATACAAGATGAAAGAAACATACCCTTGAAGATCGAATCCATGAACACGGACTTTAAGGTGCTCAAGGAAACACCCTCTATCGGCATCCACACATCAAAAGGACTCAAGAACGCTTCTTGATTTGACTGCTAGATCCTTAGGCTTGAAAAACATGATTGAAGAACCATTCTTCAATCTCCCTTTGATTACTATGGTTTGATGATGAACAAAAATCAAACCCTAATAACCTTAGTATAATATGTGTTTTTCTCTCTCCAAGAAACTCTTGTTGATTTCCAAAATCAATGTCTAAGGCTTAGTTTCCGGCTGAAGAGAACACAGAATATAAACTGGGAGAAACCTAATACCATTAGGTTAAAGGATTCCTTTCCCAGAAAGAAATCTGACAAAAACTCGTCAGCGGACAAACTATCCGTACGGCTAGTCCAAACTATCCGTACGCTGGTTTTTCCACTTCCCAGTTTTCTCGTTTTTCGTGCCAAGTAAGATCCGTTCTGCGTGTGGACCCAATAGAATTTATACTATGTTGGCAACGAGTCCGAAGACCTCGTAAATCATAAGCGGACTCTAGCAAGCCATTATGACTACCCAAATAGTATAACTTTGAAAGACCAAAGTTACCTTATAGAACATATCATAATCCCTTTGTCACGCGATATCATATTGGACATAAGTCATGGTCCCACGTCAACTTATGTTGTCAAATGCTTTCTCGATCCCGAGTAGATTGATATGAGCAAATAACATTGAACGCTTCAATTCATTTGGGTACGGCCATAAACTATTATCATCTCACTCATCGAGTGGCCAAGCAGATATCTCTCTTGAGAGAGGGACAAATCCCATCTTGACTTATCATTTTTCCCTACAAGAATCCGATTATGCCAATCGTAGCCTTTATAACCACCCGGTTAGGGGTAGCGTTTGAGTACGTCAAACATAATGTTCATCATATGGAAGACTATGATAATCTCAGGTCTAAGGATAAATGATATAACTATTATGAGATTTAATTATGACATTTGACCATGACATAAATCTCATAACGGGTTCTATCCAGTACTTGTTTTCCAACATGTACCCACAAGTTTAATCCGCATCCTATGCGCTATAACCATCATATGATTATCCATTAAACTCATGCTAGCCCTTCATAAGTGCTAGGACAATGATCATTATAATAAACATGCAAAAGATATAATAATCAGGTTATTCTCTATAAACAATGAAGCTATGATATAACGCATAGGCCTTTCTCAAGGCCTAGGGCATAATATCCAACAATTGCATGTTGTTAATCTGGGTACCGACGAAGAGCCGAAAGAAACGAAGATAGGCAGCTTCTTCAAGGGGGAAGACAGGAACAGATTGACTGCACTGCTCAAAGAATTTGTGGATGTATTCGCATGGTCGTACAAAGACATGCGGGGTTTTGGACAGAAAGGTCGCAGAGCACAGAATTTTGATCATAGAGGACGCCAAGCCAGTAAAGCAGAAACTCAGAAAGATCAAGCCAGAATGGTCCCTACAAGTCAAGAAGAGATTGAAAAGCTCCTCAGTGTGGGTTTCATCAAAGTCATTGAGTATCCGAATTTGTTAGCCAACATTGTGACAGTCAGATAGGCAAACGGCAAGGTTCGAGTTTGTGTGGACTTCCGGGATTTGAACAAAGCTTCCTGAAAGATGATTTTCCACTACCAAACATCGACATGCTCATCGATTCGACTGCCAACTATGAAGTCCGCTCGTTTGTGGACGGTTTTGCTGGTTACAATCAGATTCTCATGTCCGAGGAGGACCAACACAAGACAGCTTTCACACACCATGGGGAACTTTCTGCTACACAGTTGCCGTTCGGGCTAAGGAACACTGGGGCTAAATACCAAAGGGCTGTTACGGATCTATTCCATGACATGATTCACAAAGAGATCGAGGTCTATGTAGAAGACATGATCATCCATTCGAAGGGAACCAACGATCAACATTTGATCGATCTTCACAAGTTCTTTGAACGACTCTGACAACACAACATGAGACTCACCCCGCAAAGTGCACTTTTGGGGTCACCAGAGGAAAGGTTCTCGGTTACATGGTCACTGAGAGGGAATTGAAGCCGATCCCTCCAAGATCAGGCAATCATTGACATGCCTCCTCCAAAGACGCAGAAAGAAATCAAAGGTTTCATGGGCAGACTTCAATACATCAGTCGGTTTGTGCACCAACTCACTTCTATGTGTGAACCGATTTTCAAGCTGCCCAAGAAGAATGTGGCTCTAGAATGGACCGATGCTTGCTAAGAAGCCTTCGACCAAGTAAAGCATTACTTGACATGACCTCCAGTTTTGGTTCCACCGCACAAGGAGAAGCCTCTCTTGCTCTATCTCACTGTCAATGATGAAGCCCTAGGGGCTATGTTAGCACAAGAACAGCGAGACTCCACAAAAGAAAATGCTATCTACTTTGTCAGCCACCGGTTTTCAAGGAGCTGAGAAGAACTACTCTGTCTTAGAAAAGTCTTGTGCGGCATTGGTTTGGTTACCTAAAAATTCAAGCACTACATGGAGGCCTTCCCAATCAAGTTGGTAGCAAAAGTGGACCCGCTCCGCTACATCTTCGAGAAACCTTTCATGTCAACAAGAATAGCCAAATGGTATTTGATGCTCGCCGGCTACGATATCACTTACGTCACACTCAAATCCATCAGGGGGAAAGTGTTCAGTGATCAGCTTACTGAATTTCCGTGTGACGAAGTGAAGGGGGAAGACGTACAGTTCCCAGACGAGCATTTAATTTGCGCTACAACAGAGGAAGATAAGTGGCAACTTTTTTCGATGGCGCGACCAATAAGCATGGATATGGCATAGGGATGTTACTTGTCGATCCAAAGGACATGTATACTCCAATCGCTATCCGCCTCGAATTTGAAGCCACCAATAACATCGCCGAGTACGAAGCATGCATAGCGGGGCTGGAAGTGGCCCTCGAGAAAAATGTCACGAGCTTAGAAGTATTTGGTGATTCTTTACTCATCATCAATCAGACATCTAGAAAGCGGAAGATTCAAGACTCGACTCTGCAACGGTATGGTCAACATCTCGAGGAGTTGGTTTGAACAGTTTCAAAAAATCACCTTCAACTACCTGCCAAGGGATAAGAACCGTTTTGCTGATGCACTAGCCACCATCACTTCACTGGTCGAAATGCCGAGGGTAAAATGGTGAAGCCTTTAAAATTTCCTGAAGAAACAGTCCGGCATACTGCATGAGTATCGAGGTCAATGAGGTCCAGGCAAGCTCCCCGTGGTATTCAGATATCATGATTTCCTAAAGAATGGCACGTATCCCGAGGATAGCAATAAGATGTCCCAGATGGCGTTGCAAAGACTAGCCTCTCGATATGTACTAATCGGAGACCGAGTCTACAAAAGGCACCACGAAGGGATCAATCTCCTATGCGCAAATGAGACCGAAGCTCAAGAAATAATGCATGAGATCCCGAAGGTGAATGTGGGCCCCACATGAACGGGTTTATGTTGACCAAGAAGATATTCCACATGGGTTATTATTGGAGTACCATGGTGTAGATACCCCGGGGGAACCACGGCTTGGCTAGAGCGCGTGAGTTATCCTAGGATGTCTAACTTGTTTTTAGAGTCGCCACCTATGTTTTGAGGAACATAAGAAAAACCTTTGATAATAGCCTAAGTTTGATTACGAAAACAGAGATTCTTTGTTTTGAGGTTCGGGGTTAGGTTACGAGATGGGAAGTACCGAAACAACACCAATCTCGCCCAACTAAAGTTGGTCTCGCTTGATCAAAATCTACATGAATGATAAACGTTCTTCTTCTTCTTCTTTAAATCATAAAAAGGGTTTTAAAATAGAGTTTGGAATGTAGGAGATAACTCTTTAACTGACCTCAATGAGATGAGGTGATCATTAGAGTCATGTCCCAAAATGATTTGGGTGATTGCACTTTGTAAAAACAAAGAAAGAGAAAAGAGATGAAGTTAAGAAGAGGAAAGAAATAACTTTACCTAGACTTCAAGAGACTTCAAACACTTCTTGATGAATTCTTTAGAAAAATCCTTTGGAAATGCTTTGTAGTGTGAAATTTTAGTGTCTTATTGAGAATGTAAGATTGAGAGCCCAAGGTCCTTGAAAATGGAGGTAAAGGGGGTTTATTATAGGTGAAAGAGAGATGTTTTTGGTGCAAAAACTCAGTCACCAAGAAATCTTTCCCGGGCAAAATCCTGTAAATTGAGCAAGGGAGAGAATCCTAGCCAGAAATCTGTAACCGACGCGCCAGAGGCGCGCGCTTCCTGCTTTGGGGGCGGGAGGCGCGCGCGTCTGGATCCTCCAGTCGGAGGCGCACGACTCAAAGAAGGCGATTTTGACAGAATGGACTAGAAAGTCAGCCCTGTTATTCAGTTTAGTCCCTGGACTTAACGAAGTCAGTCAGGAACTTAACAGAAGTGACAGAAACTAACGAGAAACACTAAAAATAGGGAGAAACGAAAGATCAAATGTGCAATCGGGGTGAGCGGTTCAAGGTTGGGTGTCTACAGAGCCCCTCGGCGACGTGGATTGCAAAGCAAAAGCCGAACGTCGACGAAAAAAAACACCCGCCGAGGACATCACCAAGAAAAAGCAAAGACTCGATGAAAGCAGGAATTTGAAATGCGAGAGATAGTGGTGCGCCCCCTGTGTGAGCGGCTTTTATTGATAGAGGGGGTGGCATGATCCGTTAGGTGAACCTGCCGGCTGAATATGTTGAATAAGGCCGTTAGTGAACCTTTGAACGAGGCCGTTAGTGAACCTTTGGAGAGGCTGTTAGTGAACCTTTGAAGAGGCCGTTAGTGAACCTTTGAGGAGACCGTTAGTGAACCTTTGTAGAGGCTGTTGGTGAACCTTTGGAGAGGCCGTTTGTGAACCTCTGAAGAGGCCGTTAGTGAACCTTTGTAGAGGCCGTTGGTGAACCTTTAGAGAGGCCGTTAGTGAACCTTTGAGGAGACCGTTAGTGAACCTTTGTAGAGGCCGTTGGTAAACCTTTAGAGAGGCCGTTTGTGAACCTTTGAAGAGGCCGTTAGTTAACCTTTGTAGAGGAGGTTTGGTGAACCTTTGGAGAGGCCGTTAGTGAACCTTTGAAGAGGCCGTTAGTGAACCTTTGAAGAGGCCGTTAGCGAACCTTTGAAGAGGCCGTTAGTGAACCTTTGAGAAGGCCGTTAGCGAACCTTTGAGGGACGAATCCGTTGGTAAAATCCGTTGAAGAGGCCGTTAGTGAACCCTTGAATGAGGCCGTTAGTGAACCTTTATAGAGGCCGTTGGTGAACCTTTGGAGAGGCCGTTAGTGAACCTTTGAAGAGGAATCCGTTAGTAAATCCGTTGATGAGGCCGTTAGTGAACCCTTGAATGAGGCCGTTAGTGAACCTTTGTAGAGGCCGTTGGTGAACCTTTGGAGAGGCCGTTAGTGAACCTTTGAAGACGAATCCGTTAGTGAAATTCGTTGATGAAATATTGCTTTGAAGTCGCGTGCCACTTGGAGTCACACTTGACTTTTTGACTTGTGGGGTGCGGGCACAGTTGACCGCGACTAGAAGAATGTTCCTACTGGGGATGAAATGTTGAGATTGACTCTTGAGGGAGGTATGGCACCCGTGACAGAACTTAGGGAGTTCGGAATTCGTGGGGAAACATTGATGCTGTGCATGGATTCTTGCATGGGAGACTGCTTTTGAACCTGCCTGATGATGGGAAGGCGCGCGTCTGGACATCGTTGTGGGATGCACGCGCCTCGGATGAGTATGTCGGGGGCGCGCGCCTGGCGCATAAGTTCAGCATATTTAAACAGACGGTTCACTGTTTTCGGCGAGTTTTCAAAATTTTGAAGAACCCTCCAAATTCCAAACCAAATTTTCGCGGAGAAATCACCCCAAAACACTTTCTTGCTGCTCTAGGATCAATTCCGTCACAGAAACGATGTCGGATCGTCGACAATCTCCTCCGTTCGAGATGCCACAGGGCGAGGAGCCCGAAATTGAGGTTGAAGCTATGGACCCGAGCTTGCTTACCTTCCGGCCTCATACCCACATTTCTCATTTCGTGACTTCGGGTTTGGTAAGAATGCCTCACCTTTCTTGTCGATTTCGGATTTCATGAAGTTCCATTTTTTTTTACCCGAAATATTGTTGCAGCAGCTTTATTGATCATTCCTTGCATGTTGTTTGTTGCGGATGATTTGTTGTAAGAAACATGTTGGGGCGCCCATTTTCATGTTCACACACACTTGCTTGCACATTGCCCTGCCATTGAAATCTTTGTGTCGAATTCATCCGTTTTCTATGAGTCATGCTGATGAAATTTTCGTTGTTCCTTCTTTCCTTTCAGGAGTGGACCCGTCTTACAGAGATTCGTGGGTGGGGCTCATGGGTCCATCTCTATATGGAAGAGGTTGCCTGAGAATGTTCGGGCCCGAGTTACAGGGACTCATTTTGGTCTTTTTGTCACCAACCTCCCAGCTTTGAAGAATGACCCCGATGTGGTCCAGGCATTGAGGGAAAGATGGTGGGACACCACCCATACCTTCCATTTACCCATGGGCGAGGTGACTATGACGCCTACCAATTTCACAGCTTTGACGGGCTTGCCGTTCATAGGGATGCCTGTCCCTTTTGGTTTGAGAGGGGCTGTTCGGACTCCGGACGAGTTACTGGCTTTGGTTGACTGCCGGTTCGAGGTCAAGAAATTTTTGAGTGATATGGGGGCTAATCCGGCCTATTTCGGCATCTTAATGGCTGAGGTTCGGTGTTACTACTGATCGGGTCGATGTTGTGGCCCGTTGCTTTATTTGGTACCTGTTTATCCCATACTTTCTTAGCCAACGGGGGATCTTCGGCCTCTTTGGCTCTGCTCGACTTGTTAGTGGATCTGGACCAGATCGGCCAGTATAACTGGGACGTAGCGGGCTTAGCTGCTTGTTATCACGGCATGGATTTGACCAGCCGCTCGAACCCTTAGCTCGGTTACGGGCTTCAGCTTGCTGTGGGAGGTATACCACTTACTGTCCCTTTTATATTCTCCTTGCCTTGGTCATAACTGCCTTTTTCGTTGACTGTCATTAACTTTGCTTCTGCCTCTTGTCTACAGCTCTGGGCTTTGCTATCCTGAATCTGAGGGATTTCAAGATTGATAAGGAAGGCCAGCCCCAGTATCCGGACTGCGCACGGTGGGCGTAAAAGAAGAGGAATGTGAAGACTGGTACGAACCCCATTAGTCTTACTTCGGCCCGACGGCATTTGGACACCTTGAGGTCTGAGTCTGTTGCCTTCTCTTTGTATCCGTGGAGATCAGTTCAGCACTGGTTTGAGCATACTCTTATTCCTACCCGTTCTCGGCTTTTGATGGTTCGGGTGAGGGCATGGCTCAGTATTTGGGAGACAGAGTGTTCTGGCAGTATGGTATCCAGGTGACAACTTTTACACCCCCCCACGTCCTGCAGTTCCAGACGTTCCTCCTTTCTGCCCTCGTAATTGGAGGTCACTTTCAGAGGCCGATCGCGCGGCATACATGGCAGGGATTGATGCCGTCCCTCACATTCACTTGGATCAGGATTATGGCCTCTTCAGGGAGAACAACTTGATGCAAGGCTTCATGTTACTGATACGAGGAGATCACAGGCTGCTCCTACGACTTCCGCCTCGGTTTTATACTATCGGTGCCGGGTATTGCTTTGATCCTCCTTTGCCTCCTCCCTACTACACTTATTCAAACTTCGGGGTCTTTGAGGAGCAGAGGGAGATTATTCCCGAGGACATGTCACCAGAGAGAGAGCCTCCTGCTCAGGCTGCTGTGGTATGTTTTTCTGACCATCTTTGCATTCTCAGTTTCAGTCTTGTTTTTCTGTCCTGATGCAATTTTTTTCTTTCTGCCGCCCCGTTGTAACAGGTACCGTAGCTGCTTATAGGCACTTGGGCAGACAGAACAAAGGGGATGAGAAGGAGACTGCATCAAACTAGAGGAGAAAGTACTAGAGCTGTGCAGGCATATTGCCTACATGACTAGAGAGGCTGCTGGTGCTGTTCTCTGGTGCTGCGAGAGGAGCTGCCCGAGGTGCTCGGGGCATGGACGAGGCTTACAGGGATGCTGCACTGGACATTGATGAGGCTGTCTCTTCGGGGCGAGGTAGTCACTGAGCAGGAGTCTGAGCCGCGGAGGTAGCCATAGTAGGAGTCTGAGCCGAGGAGGTAGCCAGAGCCGGGGTGGCGCTAGTTTATCAGGAGAGCTACCAAGAGGACCCGGCATGATGTTGTGGTTGAGACATCTGAAGGAGGAAGATCTGCTACTGATTATGAT
>JAOWBW010000503.1:1035461-1101988 GCA_026119855.1 Campanula takesimana | reverse complement strand
CGAGTGCGCCGAAACCGTCATAACTTTTGACTCCGGATGAACCGCGGAACGCACCGCTATCAAATCGAACGTCTGAGCGAGACGGACAAAAGTCGTTATCTTTAATTTGGACGTAGATGTTGTCAACTTTGCATGCATATTCATTTTTATATGAGAATTTGGTATTTTTTTGTTATTTAGTGAAAAAAATTTAAAGTTAATAATTAATAGTAAAAATCTACACATCTAAATAATATATAAAAGCAAAAACATTTCAAGCCTTCTCATTAGCCATGTGGATTATGACGTGGAAATCCACGTGGCATTATTCTATAGTCAAATGTATTAATACTTATTTCAGGAAATGATTTAGTTTTTTAAACTGATTTTTTTTTTAAATCATATTTTCTGAGCTTAAATTACGAAAACATGATTACTTAATTTTAGTAGGCTAAAGATAATGGATATCTTAAATTAAAATATTAGAAATTATAATCATTCAGCTAGTTGAATTTTAAGATATGCTAAAGATAAGAATGTGATGTAGCAGTATATCTCGGTGAAGAAAATCGAGCCACATATTTTGCAAAAATAAAATAAATGAAGGATTCTATAAATAAAGTATGTTTGATGTTTTAAATTACTAATTGATGTGGACACTAACGCGTTGACGTTTTTGGAGTAATTTCAGCGAGTGCGCCGAAACCGTCATAACTTTTGACTCCGGATGAACCGCGGAACGCACGCATATCAAATCGAACGTCGGAGCGAGACGACAAAAGTCGTTATCTTTAATTTGGACGTAGATGTTGTCAACTTTGCATGCATATTCATTTTTATATGAGAATTTGTATTTTTTTGTTATTTAGTGAAAAAAATTAAAGTAATAATTAATGGTAAAAATCTACACATCTATATAATATATAAAAGCAAAAACATTTCAAGCCTTCTCATTAAGCCACGTGGAATTATGACGTGGAAATCCACGTGGCATTATTCTATAGGCAAATGTATATAATACTTATTTCAGGAAATGATTTAGTTTTTTAAAACTGATTTTTTTTTTAAATCAAATATTTTCTGAGCTTAAATTACGAAAACATGATTTTAATTTTAGTAGGCTAAAGATAATGGATATCTTAAATTAAAATATTAGAAATTATAATCATTCAGTTAGTTGAATTTTAAGATATGGCTAAAGATAAGAATGTGATGTAGCAGTATATCTCGGTGAAGAAAATCGAGCCACATATTTTGCAAAAATAAAAATAAAAATGAAGGATTCTATAAATAAAGTATGTTTGATGTTTTAAATTACTAATTGATGCGGACACTAACGCGTTGACGTTTTTGGAGTAATTTCAGCGAGTGCGCCGAAACCGTCATAACTTTTGACTCCGGATGAACCGCGGAACGCACCGCATATCAAATCGAACGTCGGAGCGAGACGGACAAAAGTCGTTATCTTTAATTTGGACATAGATGTTGTCAACTTTGCATGCATATTCATTTTTATATGAGAATTTGTATTTTTTTGTTATTTAGTGAAAAAAAATTAAAGTTAATAATTAATGGTAAAAATCTACACATCTATATAATATATAAAAGCAAAAACATTTCAAGCCTTCTCATTAGGCCACGTGGAATTATGACGTGGAAATCCACGTGGCATTATTCTATAGGCAATGTAATATAATACTTATTTCAGGAAATGATTTAGTTTTTTAAAACTGATTTTTTTTTTTAAATCAAATATTTTCTGAGCTTAAATTACGAAAACATGATTACTTAATTTTAGTAGGCTAAAGATAATGGATATCTTAAATTAAAATATAGAAATTATAATCATTCAGTTAGTTGAATTTTAAGATATGGCTAAGATAAGAAATGTGATGTAGCAGTATATCTCGGTGAAGAAAATCGAGCCACATATTTTGCAAAAATAAAAAAAAAATGAAGGATTCTATAAATAAAGTATGTTTGATGTTTTAAATTACTAATTGATGCGGACACTAACGCGTTGACGTTTTTGGAGTAATTTCAGCGAGTGCGCCGAAACCGTCATAACTTTTGACTCCGGATGAACCGCGGAACGCACCGCATATCAAATCGAACGTCGGAGCGAGACGACAAAAGTCGTTATCTTTAATTTGGACGTAGATGTTGTCAACTTTGCATGCATATTCATTTTTATATGAGAATTTGTATTTTTTTGTTATTTAGTGAAAAAAAATTAAAGTTAATAATTAATGGTAAAAATCTACACATCTATATAATATATAAAAGCAAAAACATTTCAAGCCTTCTCATTAAGCCATGTGGAATTATGACGTGGAAATCCACGTGGCATTATTCTATAGTCAAATGTATATAATACTTATTTCAGGAAATGATTTAGTTTTTTAAAACTGATTTTTTTTTTAAATCATATTTTCTGAGCTTAAATTACGAAAACATGATTACTTAATTTTAGTAGGCTAAAGATAATGGATATCTTAAATTAAAATATTAGAAATTATAATCATTCAGTTAGTTGAATTTTAAGATATGGCTAAAGATAAGAAATGTGATGTAGCAGTATATCTCGGTGAAGAAAAATCGAGCCACATATTTTGCAAAAATAAAAATAAAAATGAAGGATTCTATAAATAAAGTATGTTTGATGTTTTAAATTACTAATTGATGCGGACACTAACGCGTTGACGTTTTTGGAGTAATTTCAGCGAGTGCGCCGAAACCGTCATAACTTTTGACTCCGGATGAACCGCGGAACGCACCGCATATCAAATCGAACGTCGGAGCGAGACAGACAAAAGTCGTTATCTTTAATTTGGACGTAGATGTTGTCAACTTTGCATGCATATTCATTTTTATATGAGAATTTGTATTTTTTTGTTATTTAGTGAAAAAAAATTAAAGTTAATAATTAATGGTAAAAATCTACACATCTATATAATATATAAAAGCAAAAACATTTCAAGCCTTCTCATTAGGCCACGTGGAATTATGACGTGGAAATCCACGTGGCATTATTCTATAGGCAAATGTATATAATACTTATTTCAGGAAATGATTTAGTTTTTTAAAACTGATTTTTTTTTTAAATCATATTTTCTGAGCTTAAATTACGAAAACATGATTACTTAATTTTAGTAGGCTAAAGATAATGGATATCTTAAATTAAAATATTAGAAATTATAATCATTCAGTTAGTTGAATTTTAAGATATGGCTAAAGATAAGAAATGTGATGTAGCAGTATATCTCGGTGAAGAAAATCGAGCCACATATTTTGCAAAAATAAAAATAAAAATAAAAATGAAGGATTCTATAAATAAAGTATGTTTGATGTTTTAAATTACTAATTGATGCGGACACTAACGCGTTGACGTTTTTGGAGTAATTTCAGCGAGTGCGCCGAAACCGTCATAACTTTTGACTCCGGATGAACCGCGGAACGCACCGCATATCAAATCGAACGTCGGAGCGAGACGACAAAAGTCGTTATCTTTAATTTGGACGTAGATGTTGTCAACTTTGCATGCATATTCATTTTTATATGAGAATTTGTATTTTTTTGTTATTTAGTGAAAAAAAATTAAAGTTAATAATTAATGGTAAAAATCTACACATCTATATAATATATAAAAGCAAAAACATTTCAAGCCTTCTCATTAGCCACGTGGAATTATGACGTGGAAATCCACGTGGCATTATTCTATAGGCAAATGTATATAATACTTATTTCAGGAAATGATTTAGTTTTTTAAAACTGATTTTTTTTTTTAAATCAAATATTTTCTGAGCTTAAATTACGAAAACATGATTACTTAATTTTAGTAGGCTAAAGATAATGGATATCTTAAATTAAAATGTTAGAAATTATAATCATTCAGTTAGTTGAATTTTAAGATATGGCTAAAGATAAGAATGTGATGTAGCAGTATATCTCGGTGAAGAAAATCGAGCCACATATTTTGCAAAAATAAAATAAAAATGAAGGATTCTATAAATAAAGTATGTTTGATGTTTTAAATTACTAATTGATGCGGACACTAACGCGTTGACGTTTTTGGAGTAATTTCAGCGAGTGCGCCGAAACCGTCATAACTTTTGACTCCGGATGAACCGCGGAACGCACCGCATATCAAATCGAACGTCGGAGCGAGACGGACAAAAGTCGTTATCTTTAATTTGGACGTAGATGTTGTCAACTTTGCATGCATATTCATTTTTATATGAGAATTTGTATTTTTTTGTTATTTAGTGAAAAAAAATTAAAGTTAATAATTAATGGTAAAAATCTACACATCTATATAATATATAAAAGCAAAAACATTTCAAGCCTTCTCATTAGCCACGTGGAATTATGACGTGGAAATCCACGTGGCATTATTCTATAGGCAAATGTATATAATACTTATTTCAGGAAATGATTTAGTTTTTTAAAACTGATTTTTTTTTAAATCAAATTTTCTGAGCTTAAATTACGAAAACATGATTACTTAATTTTAGTAGGCTAAAGATAATGGATATCTTAAATTAAAATATTAGAAATTATAATCATTCAGTTAGTTGAATTTTAAGATATGGCTAAAGATAAGAAATGTGATGTAGCAGTATATCTCGGTGAAGAAAATCGAGCCACATATTTTGCAAAAATAAAAATAAAAATGAAGGATTCTATAAATAAAGTATGTTTGATGTTTTAAATTACTAATTGATGCGGACACTAACGCGTTGACGTTTTTGGAGTAATTTCAGCGAGTGCGCCGAAACCGTCATAACTTTTGACTCCGGATGAACCGCGGAACGCACCGCATATCAAATCGAACGTCGGAGCGAGACAGACAAAAGTCGTTATCTTTAATTTGGACGTAGATGTTGTCAACTTTGCATGCATATTCATTTTTATATGAGAATTTGTATTTTTTTGTTATTTAGTGAAAAAAAAATTAAAGTTAATAATTAATGGTAAAAATCTACACATCTATATAATATATAAAAGCAAAAACATTTCAAGCCTTCTCATTAAGCCATGTGGAATTATGACGTGGAAATCCACGTGGCATTATTCTATAGTCAAATGTATATAATACTTATTTCAGGAAATGATTTAGTTTTTTAAAACTGATTTTTTTTTTAAATCATATTTTCTGAGCTTAAATTACGAAAACATGATTACTTAATTTTAGTAGGCTAAAGATAATGGATATCTTAAATTAAAATATTAGAAATTATAATCATTCAGTTAGTTGAATTTTAAGATATGGCTAAAGATAAGAAATGTGATGTAGCAGTATATCTCGGTGAAGAAAATCGAGCCACATATTTTGCAAAAATAAAAATAAAAATAAAAATAAAAATAAAAATGACGGATTCTATAAATAAAGTATGTTTGATGTTTTAAATTACTAATTGATGCGGACACTAACGCGTTGACGTTTTTGGAGTAATTTCAGCGAGTGCGCCGAAACCGTCATAACTTTTGACTCCGGATGAACCGCGGAACGCACCGCATATCAAATCGAACGTCGGAGCGAGACGGACAAAAGTCGTTATCTTTAATTTGGACGTAGATGTTGTCAACTTTGCATGCATATTCATTTTTATATGAGAATTTGTATTTTTTTGTTATTTAGTGAAAAAAAATTAAAGTTAATAATTAATGGTAAAAATCTACACATCTATATAATATATAAAAGCAAAAACATTTCAAGCCTTCTCATTAGGCCACGTGGAATTATGACGTGGAAATCCACGTGGCATTATTCTATAGGCAAATGTATATAATACTTATTTCAGGAAATGATTTAGTTTTTTTAAAACTGATTTTTTTTTTAAATCAAATATTTTCTGAGCTTAAATTACGAAAACATGATTACTTAATTTTAGTAGGCTAAAGATAATGGATATCTTAAATTAAAATATTAGAAATTATAATCATTCAGTTAGTTGAATTTTAAGATATGGCTAAAGATAAGAAATGTGATGTAGCAGTATATCTCGGTGAAGAAAATCGAGCCACATATTTTGCAAAAATAAATAAAAATGAAGGATTCTATAAATAAAGTATGTTTGATGTTTTAAATTACTAATTGATGCGGACACTAACGCGTTGACGTTTTGGAGTAATTTCAGCGAGTGCGCCGAAACCGTCATAACTTTTGACTCCGGATGAACCGCGGAACGCACCGCATATCAAATCGAACGTCGGAGCGAGACGGACAAAAGTCATAGGGCAAAGCCCCTTGAGGCGGGGTCTAAAACAAAAAAAAATGTTATTTAAGGCCTTAAACGGGCTTCTTTATATCCTTGCAAATGAGATGGTGAACTTATATTCTGAGTTTGAAAATATCTTTCATCACTTAATATCCTTGCAAATTATATGGTATTATATAGATCACTTAATTTGATTTTGTACCATTATCTCAGTTTGAAAATGCCTTTCATCAGTTTTTCTTAATTAATTAACTTTATTATTCCCGTCGAATTCCGACGGGTTACTCACTAGTTCCATTAAAAATAGAATCCGAAACACTTTCTTTCACCACATGTGCATGATTACCGGTTCATCACATTTTCTCCCCCTTTTTGTGAAGAAAGAAAATGAAAAGCATTTATGCAAATTAAAATATGAACCTTAAAACACGTAGTGCTATAAGTGTTGTCAGTGATGTTAACACTGACGGCAACATTGCCAAAAATAAATAAGAAAAAATTTGAAACATCGAGTTGAGATAGAGAGAGATAGAAGAAGGTAGGAAGAGAGAGTAACAATGGGATTTCAGAGAGTGGTTTTAAGACTAGATGGATTTGATTACAAATTTAGGTAATCCACAAACAATGACTAATATTTTCTAGTCTTTATGGAAAACAAACTTCAACAAGCCAACCAAAAGATTCGGCAATTTTTTTTAACGAAAAATAAAAATAAAATAAATAAATAAAATAAAAGATAAATAAATAAATCAGAGTTTTACAAAGATAAAATCTAAAATTTCAAATTTCAAATTTCAAAGTTTAAATTTTATCCATATATAACTCAAGTAACTAAAACCTATAAACAAGGGATATTATAATAAAAAATTGATCTCAAAAACTATGTAGACTTTTTGAAATTCAAATTTTAATCAGAAAATCCCGAAAAATAAAAATTGAAAGAAAAAAAAACAACTAATGTAGCACCTACTGATGTGTTGCTGACAATGTTGGCAACACTTAGGATAATACATCAGAACAGATCCCCTTGCAAATTTACATGATATTTTTCCTTTTATTTCGCGCTTTAGGCAAACCTTTTAAAGCATTTTTACACCTTTTTATTTACAAGGTAGCATCGTAGTAGCGAGCTCCGTGCCCCGAGTCTTTATAAGGTGTAGAAAATTTTGTGTTAGATTTCATACTGTTCAAGTAGGATACACTGTATCCGCGAACTTCATGTTCCTAATACTAAGTATAAAACCAACACTTTATACTCCCATTTGACAAGGAAGCATCGTCGCAGCGAACGCCGTGCCCCGAGTTACTTTGGGAATATATAATGCTTTTGCCTATTTCAATTTTCACACATTTATTGTTTAGTGACTTTATCACTTTAAGCACACAAGGGGACCTTTTCTAACTTGTTAACCTAAGTATAAACCATACCAGAACATAAAGGTCAGCAGCCGCCATTAAAAATGCTTTAAACAAAAATTAAAAAAATAGTTTTTTTTTTTTTTTTACTATTAATGTACAACAACATCCGCAAGATGGTAGATTAATTGAGACAAAAAATCAGAAATTTGGTAAAAGTTGTAGCAATTGAATATTTAGTGTCAATATGTTCTATTTGAATAAATTTCTTTTCAACCAAAACTCTTAAAAAGTGATGACGAATCCAGGTATCATTATGAGAAAATTGTTCAAGCTTATATTGCATAACTTGAATCCAATCACCATATTTAAATGTCTCAAAAAAAATTACAGGTGCAAGAGAAAATACAAAACAAGAGTGTCTTACCTTAGCGTATGTGGTAGACATACACACATACCTTACGATTTCTCGATAATCGCCGGGTCTTGTTTGTATCCCACCACTTACTCCCCCTATCATTTGGGATATGCGATGATTCTTTTGGAGTCTTGAGGGATGTCTCTTGACCTGATCATGAACAGCCTCATAAAGGTTTTCATGAATTTTATTTTGTGTAACTGAATTGACCTCTGGTGTTTCCACGGGTGTTACCTCTGGTGTTATAACACTAAGGCTAACACCTGGTCCAACTCTGTGGCCAACATTTGTTCTGAAATCTGAGACTTCAGCATCTCTTGAATGTTCTGCAGATTCCATTAACTTTAGATGCCACAAAATTGTGTCATCTACTTGAGCTCTATTGCATGTTTCTTGTCCATAAGCATGATAACACGTGTCATTAGACCTTTTTCCTGTCATAACACAAGTGTTAGTGTGATTAAAAACTTCACAAGTATTTTTATTAAACTTTACCTCCAAGTCTTCAGCACACAATTGTCCTATGCTAATTAGGTTGGCCATCAACCCCCTAACATGCAATACATTGCTCAATTTTGGGAATCCAGGAATATCTAGTGTCCCTTTCCCAATAATTTCACTTTTGGTTCCTCCCCCGTAAGTCACTAAGCCTCCACAAACAGATTCATAGTTTTTTAGAAAGTTTTTATTACCCGTCATATGGCGTGAACATCCACTATCAAAGTAACATGAACATGCATCGTTAGTCTTTAAGGCAGTGTAAACATCATCATATTTCACACCGGTCTTGGGTACACAATTTTTTGTGTGAACAATATTGATTTTCTGTCCAAGAGTGTTATCACTAGTGTTGGGCAACATTTCTGGCAACACCTGATTCTGAGAATTAGTGTTGTCACTGATGTTGGGCCACATAGGTGACGACATCATGTTTTTAGACAAATTATTTTTTAGTTTATAACAAAAAGGTTTAATGTGTCCAGAGCATTACAATAATGACATATAAACTTTCTTTTTGTGGACTTTTTCATTAAATAAACCTTTTTAATTGCTTTTTCTTTCACAAAAATAGTTTTGTCATTTTCATCAAAAAGATGTTTAACAGTATTGTCAAAAGAATTTTGAAACCCAATACCTGCCCTGCGAGGCTTATCCAACTTGAGTACTTCATCCAACTTTGAAGTTCCAGTGTTGAGCTTTTTGAAAGTGGCTTCAGCTAAGGTCAATTTCGACCTCATCTTATCAAGTTCAACATCCCTTTTTGAAAGGAGGACCTCCAGCTTTGTCAATGAGTTTCTCAACTCATCATTTGAGTTTTTTAACTCATCATTCTCCTTTGTTAGAATCTCTACCTTCTTGTGCTCTATTTTCCATTCTTTAAAAAGCGCCTCGTAGAGATCCTTTAGCCCATCAATGAGCTCATCTTTGCTTAAATCATTCTCATCCGGACTTCCTGTATCAACATCAATTGAACCATGAAAGCATAAAATGTCAGAAAAAAACGGAAGTATTATACCTGCTCAGTGTTGGGCTTGGTGTTATCGCACTCCGGGCAACACCAGACACAACACCTTCTGAATCTGACAATGATTGCTCCCAAACCGTGGTCAACATGGCTGATTGGTCAGGTTCGTTAATGTGTGGTGGCTCTCTTACCTCACTGTCACTAAAGGAATTATGATTTGAGCCATCAAGAATAGAAAGTCTCTCAAGAGATAGATTAGCAAGACCTAAAGCCATGACAACTGGACCAAACACTTAGTATGTCAAGTGTCCAGCTCTGATGCCAATTGAAAAAGCAGGGTCAAGGCTTAAGTCAGAAAGGAAGTGATACCACAAGTGTTGTCACTGCAACGATATCACTTCTGGCAACACTTAACACACACGAACAGAAAATAGTTTTTGAAAAGAGTTTGCAGCGGAAATTTGAGACAGAGAGATAATATTTTCACAAGTTATATAAATATATAACTTGTGGTAGCCTCATGGCCAAAAAATACTTTCACTAGAAGTATTTCTCTTAAGTACAAAGTCTAAACAACTCATATCCTCTAAAGAAAATAAGAGTACAAAATGTGCTAGATACAAGAACCTTCAATAAAGAAATAACACTCACATCACAATCAAAAGGCTAGACCAATTTAGCCTTCAACAAATAGTTCATTCAAGAACTAGATTGTGATGTTGGAATGAGCGTTATAACATCACTAGCAACAATGGTCTAAGAATATGTGAGCTCTCTCTCTCAAGATGTGTGTTGTATGTTGTGTTTGCCGTGTCTTCCATCTTCACCTCCTCTTGCTATTTATAGGCTTTAGGAACTTGGAAGTTACTCCAATAATGGCTTGGAGAGGATGCAAAAACGTGGTGTAGTGGAGGGAGAGAGTGCCGAGCCTTGGGGATGTTTATTTCCACATTTCCTATAAAATAGGAACAACTTCTTTGTGCCCAAGTCATAGCTCCGCCTTGTTGTACCACCTTGCATCAGCGCCTTGTACATTTTACTCCATCATCTCAGCCGTTTGAATGGGTCAATTACCCATGTGTTAGTTATGCACAAATCCCACATGCTTGAATGGATAAAATCCCATTTTTTCCATAACTCCTTTTTAACTTCCTTGCAATATTCTAGCATATATTATACCTGAAAATTGGACCAACATAAACAATAAACTTGCACAAATATTAGTCATTAGTCCAATAATTTTGTGAATAAATGATGAAACTATTATAAATCCCGTCTGGGGTAACACTGTTGGCGGCACTTGTGGTAGCACCACATTTCTGCACTAACAATATGGTTTGATTTTTTTTTTTTAAAAAAAACATTTTTTTACGCACAAAAAGTTTGAGTTGCTTTGTCAGCTGAGATGTAACACTCTGTTCTAATAAAAGTAACAGTTTCTTATTGAAAAAGTAACACTTTTACAGTCAAATGTAACATGATTTTTACAAAAAAATAAAATTGGATTTGCATTTCAATTGTTACTTTCTCCATAAAAAATGTTACATTTCATATATAATGTTACATTTAATAATATAAACTGTTACAATTATAAAAAAATGTTACATTCATTTTTATAAAATGTAACATTAGTTTAGTTGTCAATCCTATGCTAATTTGGGAGAAAAAAGTGTTACATTTGGAAAAAAAAGTGTTACATTTGAAAAAAAGAGTGTTACATTCCTTTATAAAAAGTGTGACATTAGTTTAGTTATCAATCTTTATGTTATCTTTAACATATTGCAGTAAAATTATGGTACATTTTGAAGAAAAAAAAGTGTTACATTTGGGAAAAAAAGTGTTACATTTCTTTATAATAAGTGTTACTTTTGTTGAAGGAAAAAAAGTTGGGGTGGCAAAAAAAAATAAAAAATAAAATTGGTCGGCTCGGAGCCGTCGCACGCCGTACAACGGATGCACAGGAGACGGCCTCAAATAATTAATAGTTGGAGTGTAAAATAAATGAGGAAGTTTTGTGTGAAACGGTCTCACACACGAGATAGGAAATGGGCTTGCCCAACCCCGTCCATAAGGAGCAAACCACTTACTTTCTCAACGAGATCCGTCTTACGTGTGAGACCGTTTCACACAAATTTTTATCAAAATAAATAGGCGTACCAATCTCCTTAATTCATGCAAAGATTACTTACCAAAAAAAAAAAAGAAAAGGAAATTAGAGTAAAGAAAAAAAAATGTTTGCATAAACTGATAAAAGAAAAGTTTGCATAAGAGACAAATACAAATAAAAATATGTAATTGTAATTTCAAAACGGGGAGATTTTACTAATGCATGAATTTATTAGTGAAAACAAATTAATGATTTTTTTTGTTGAGAAAACAAACTAATGAAATTAAATATATATAACTAAAAATAAAATAGAATGTCGAAGGAAATTAAAACAATAAGGAAAAAGAACAAAATGCATTCGATTGTGAATTGTACATGCTCTATCTCACAAAAAAGAGTGGAATTGAAAATAATGTCAGTGTGTGCTTTACAAGTTGAAAATAATACATTTTTCTTTGGA
This sequence comes from Campanula takesimana, assembly GCA_026119855.1. Taxonomy (NCBI): domain Eukaryota; kingdom Viridiplantae; phylum Streptophyta; class Magnoliopsida; order Asterales; family Campanulaceae; genus Campanula; species Campanula takesimana. The sequence continues at coordinate 1,089,982 of JAOWBW010000503.1, read as the reverse complement.
AAAAATGATTTTCCATAAAATTTACTCATTTATTTATACTCTTATTTGAATGCAAAATATATACCAGTGGGTAGAAAAATCTCATTCATTGGAGAATAACCGGCATTAAATTTCTATCTGCCGAAAAAATAAGACAATTACAAATGAAACATGTCCAATATAGGAGTATAAGTGTATATTCTAACGTTTCGAATCATCTTTTACAAAATGGAAATAATTAATGAAAAAAGAGGATGAAGTCAGATTTGGATATTATGCAGTCTTGCTCAGTGGGAAAATTTTAAAGATACTGTTTTTTCTACTTTCACATAAATGATTGAGTTAGTGAAAATGCAAGTGAATGAGAGAAGGTGAAAATAACATTAAAACATCTACAATGGTAGCGCTTTATAGCTTATTCTTTCTTTCTTTCTTTTTTTTTTTTTTATTTTTTTTATGGTTTCCACTTGCCACATCTTCGTCAAATCAAAAAATTAAAATCTCAAACAAAAAAATCACGATGGTAGAGATTTTTCCTCAACATAAGAAATTGAAAAATATTAACAAAAAATACTCATAAAAAATATTCTTCTTAGAAAGAGTTTTTTTTCTTTCTATAGTGCTTTTTAGCTTGCTCCATAATGACAAAAAGCTTTAAATATCTTTTTCATTAAAAAAGCCTTCCATTGTCAATGCTATAAAACAGGCACTTCGAAACTTGGCACTCCTCTTGTGATAGATTAATTTTATTTATGTGAAATTTACAAAAAATAAAATTTATATAGGTCATTAATTAAAAAAAACTGGTGACATAATCCGTATTGTCCCATGCTGAACATGAGAGACTCTTACGTACAAGAACGATTTCACGAACGGAATCATGGGGTTGTGCATTTTGATGAAGGATTGTGAATGTTGATGAAGAAGAGAGAGAGCGAGAGAGAAAGAGAGAGAGAGGAGTGCACGTGTATTCAGCAAAGTCAGGTACGTGTACGAATGACCAAAAAAATATAAACATGTCTTAGATCAGTAATAACATGCCCAAATGAAAAGGGTTTGATAAGCATTCCATCTAAATCCTAAGGGTTTAAAAGGGTTTGATAAGCGTTCTGTCTAATCCTACAGGTTTTGGATAAACCTGGATAACGTCAAATTCATTTTTATGTTAAATATTAATAATATTTATTGATTACTCCAAGTTATATTTAATGATGCAATGTATATTTTTATTCTGTACAAGAATATATAGTTTTAACCTTTAAAAAATGAAAACAAAATGATGGCATTAAGTAATTTAATGGTAAGGTTTCTTAAATGTTGTAGTATAAAATAGATAGAGTTTATTAGACTTTTTGGCTTCTTCTGGGAAGTGAGTTTTTTTTTTTTTTTTTTTTCAAAATTGGTCTGAGAATATATAACCTGTTACAAACTCATCCTGTTCAAGCCCCCAGATAAGGAGTGAGAACGAACATCTCAAGCTCAACAAAAGTAATTTTTAAGTGAAAAAAAAAATTATTACAATTAGCCACCCGTGTTAATCACAATCGATATCATCTAAAAAATATTTTTCCAAAATAATCAAAAGATAAAATTAATTATTATAACCTAAACTCATACCTCTTATAATAAAATGATCATCAAGCATATGAGTGTATTTTTAATTAATTTTTAAGTTAATATACTCCGTGCATCGCACGGGTGCACTACTAGTGACGTTAATGACATATTATGTGCTGCCATTTTAAACAAATAAATTTATTAAATCCTGATTTATGTGACCTCGCATATTGTTTCAAAAATTGCTTATTTAATTCTTGATTTATGTGACCTCGCATATTGTTTCAAAAATTGCTTATTTAATTCTCGATTAATTGTATTAAATATCAATCATGCCCCCCCTCCCATTCTTCCCTTAGTAGTTGTCGTTTTTTTTTTTTTTTTTTTTAATGTTCTAGCAGTTCTCCTCTTAGTAATTGTATTACTCTAATGTATTTTTTGAGTATGGAACTATTTCTGTTAATATTATTAATAGAAATACTTTTCTGTTATTATAATATATAATCAATTAATTAAAAGTACTTTAAACAGATACATGATTATTATTCTATTTCAATTTTATGAGTTAAATCATCAATTTTGGAAGAAGATTGGATATTTTTGTAAAGCTAGCTAGACACAATTTCCTTGGTTTCCCTTAAATTACTACTCCATATTAAATGGAAATTGATAGTACTATTTAAGTGTAGAACATGATAAATTGTTGTGTGGTTGGGGGGGGGGGGGGGGAATACAAGAATAAATTGTGATTTTTTTTTTTTTTTTAAAAGTTTTTCTAAATTAGCTGTAATTAAAGTAACTTTCTCGATAAAGGAAAATTGTTATCTTGTATATACTCCCTCCGCCTCTCTTTAATTTGAAGCTGGTCACAAAATAAAAAAAGGTGATGCACCAATTTTAAAATGCTTTTCAAAATTAGTTGTAATTATAGTAACTTTCTTAATTTAGCTACTGCAATTTATCTCAGTTTTTTTTTTTTTTTTATTGTTGTTGTGTGTTTTTAACACACGGTTGTTATACTAATTTATAAGTATTTTTAGTAGCTTTAATTACGCACATCAGTGAATTAATTGTGGTTTTGTATCGCATGTATGGCCACCGTGCCTGTACTGTCACTAGGGGCGGACCCACCTTGTGACGAGCAGGGCGACGGCATCCACGAAAAAAAAAAAAAAAACTGGTAATAACTGTTATATGTTTATTTTTGCACTAGAAAGACGGGTTCGTAGCTGGTTAAGTGGTTAAGAGTTATGGTAATGTTTTGAAGGGCGAGGGTTCAAATCCTGGCACTTGTACAGGTTTTTTTTTTCTTCTCTCTTTTGAGATTTTGACATCAATACCTATTACCTATACAAAGTGTTTTAAAAGTCGCCCGTCTATACCGCCGAGGTGCTAGGTGTGCCTAGCGACCGCGTAGCGTTTTTTAGATAATTGCCTACAAGGCTACAAGAAAAAATCACTCAATAGTTTTTTCTCTCTTTTTGACTTCTGGGTTCAATACCTATTATGTAACTCATCGTGCCAGCATGAAATGAATCGTTGGATACAAGTGGGACTATTATGTGCACAACAACATGTTGAAGATAGGCCAACCATGTCAACTGTGGTTACAATGTTGGATAGTGAACGTACTTTACCCCAACCTAAACATCCTGGTTTTTTCACAGGTAGAACTGAAGCGGAAGGTCCATCAAGCAGATCTTCACCGCTTTCAGTCAATGAGTTCAAAATTACACAATTGCGCACTCGACAGAAAGAAATGTAAGCAAAACTTAACTGTATATTCCCCAAAACTTAACTGCACTAACAAATGAGGCAAAAACCAACTGAATTTACAACTAACAATTCTATTATTGACTTGTAATAATCAATACTTTGACCTTCATTGTGACACTCACCTCTATGTACACGTGTCACATGGGCGGGGAGCCTGCTTGAGACCATACAATGATTTCTTTAGAAGGCATACATGATCCGGAAATTCCCTACTTCAAACCCCCAAAGGCTGATGCATGTAGACTGTCTCTTGAAAATCACCATGTCAAAAAGCATTTTTACATCAAGCTGATGAATACCCCAATGCTTGGAAAAAGACAAACTACGAAGGGTGCGAATAGTGGCCGGTTTGACCACCGTACTAAAAGTTTCGCCACAGTCAATATCCACACGTCGAGTTTTGCCATCACAAACCAATCGTGCCTTGTGTCTTTCAAAGGAGCCATCTGACTTGTCCTTACGAGAAAAAAGCCACATGGAACGAATTATATTAATACCGGGTGGACGGGGCACCGATTCCCACGTCCTATTACTAATAAGAGCATCATATTCTGTAGCGATGGCCATCTTCCAGTTAGGGTCACTACGAGCAGAAACTGGATTTGTTGGAAGGGGAGATTTACCGACTTGGGTGTGAAGGTTGAACAGTTTGCGTGGCTTGACAATGCCATGCTTGCTCCTAGTAACAGGACCGGACGGAGGAGGAGGAGGAATGGACTCAAGAGTAGACTGTTGGGACAGAAGAGGGCTGGGAATATTCAGTGAAAAAAAATGACTTCAAACATAAACCTAAATCGTAGACTGACCATATGAATCTTTTACATAGGCATTGTTATATGGAAATGTGACCAAAATTGCATCAATTCATACACATTGACATAGTTTATTACACGTATAGTGCATGGACAGTGAGTAAATATAAGGCAGAAGATGATGAATACGATTTTTTTCCAACTTGGTTCAGTTATTCTGTTTCAGAATGGAACAAAAATTACATAGAACGGAAATAGAGTTGATATCGGATCAAAGCAGCATTAAGTATAGATCCGAACACTAACTGAACATAATATAAGAGAGCTAATTATGGTTGATAAAAGGAGGGAGATTCAGTGGGGCGAAACATAACGAACCTACATTCAGAAATGGGCTTCCTTCAAGACTTCTCCCCAAGGAGCATAAACATATTTTACAAAATCTTGGCCATAAATTATGTTGTCGAAAATTGATTAGATATTTAATTAATGAATAATGGAGCTTACGACCACAACATCCTGTATACCAATGACTACATTATTTGTTTCTTAAAATTTTGTGTGTTTATTTTAGGAATTTATTCCCTTAAAGCACTTAGCAGTGATAAATATGTAGTCATGCATTGTATTCCTCTACAGAAAGGGATTTCCTTTAAATAGTCAAAATTGGTTGGCTGAGCAAACAGACAAAGAGAAAAGGTCAACAGAAGAAGAAAGAAGACAGGATTACCTTCTGGCCGGTCCCACAAAATTTTGTGCCATTCCCGAAATTCCACACCTTTTAGAAAATTTGAATATTCAAACTAGGTTTGCTTGCTGAATAGTCAACCCACTCTGTCAACAAATAAAGAAAAAAAAAATAACACTAACAACAAATTAAAATGAAGGGCCTTACAATATTATTGTTTTGCTTAACCATTTTATTTTCTATCTTAACAACTTCCAATGCGGTAGACAACTTTTCTGCAAATCAAACCATCAGAGATGGTGAAACCATTGTTTCAGATGGTGGGAACTTCGAACTCGGGTTTTTCAAGCCCAGTAATTCTTCCCAAAATCGATACTTGGGAATATGGTACAAGAAGATATCAGCTGGAAATGACGCAGTTGTATGGGTTGCGAACAGAGTGACTCCACTTACTGATGCATCTGGTATCCTAAGGCTCGATGGCAAGGGATTTCTACTACTTTACAGCTCCAATAGCATCATATGGAAGTCAAACTCATCAAGATCCATAAGTCAACCCGTGGCAACGCTTTTAGATTCAGGAAATATTGTTGTAAGGGATGTTAGTGTCAATGCCAATGCCAATGCCAGTTCTGAAAATTTTATCTGGCAAAGTTTTGACTATTACCAGGTATGAAGCTCGGAAAGGACTTTGTAACGGGTGTAGAGAGGCAACAGTCATCGTGGAAGAGTGTGGACGATCCTTCCCCAGGTGAGTATACAGTTTACTTTGACTTGAATGGATATCCACAGGTGTTTAAGAGGAAAGGTTCAGTTATACAATGTAGGCTCGGTGGATGGAATGGCCTTAGGTTTACTGGGATGCCTAGTTTGAAGCTGAATTCAATTTATACCTTCGAGTCTGTCTTCAATCAGAAGGAGATCTATTATAAGTGGGAGCTAATTAGTTCAGTTATTTCAAAGACAAGGTTGACTACGGACGGTGAGCCACAGCGCTTAGATTGGAATGAGCGTACCAATGATTGGTTTATGCATTCAACTCCAACCACAGATGCTTGCGATTGATATGCATTATGTGGTCCCCATGGGAGCTGTAACATCGACAACTCCCCTTCTTGCGGGTGCTTGGAAGGATTTGAGCCAAAACACCAAGAAGAATGGAATAGAGCTGATTGGATTAGTGGGTGTTTGAGTTGTGGGATTGGGGAAGGCTTTCGGAAGTATTTTAACGTGAAACTGCCAGACACACGACAATCATGGTACAACTGGAGCATGAGCCTAGCAGAGTGTGGGACCAAGTGCAAGGAAAACTGCTCATGTACAGCTTACTCGAATTTGGATATCAGACGAAGCGGGAGTGGTTGCTTACTGTGGTTCGGAGACCTGATTGACATCAGAGAGTATTCTGAAAATGGGCAAGAAATTTACATCAGAATGGCCTCCTCAGAATTGGGTATGTGTGTAACACCCCGAATTTTCTTATAATATCTGAGCATTTAATGGCATTAAATATCCATAAATAACAATATTAAATACTTCAATTTAGGGTTCACAACGGCCCCTTAATTAACCATAAATTCAAAACAATAGCGGAAGCGTAACTTAAACATGTCTTGGTAGGTAACAACCCTAACCATCAATGTACTTCAACTTACATCAAATAAATAAACGTACTTAAGACTACTAAATTAAGAATCTTCAATCCACCGTCTTCCTACGGCTGCTTTCCTTGTCTTGTCCTTCTACTTATATCCTGAAAACAAAGTTTATAGAGAAGGGATGAGCGAACGAATGCTCAGTAAGTTCATACGTGGCCTCTCCGGTTACTAAGGAGAGACGACCAGAACGAATACTTTGAATAACTTTTACAAGGATAGGTTCAGTTACTTTTGGATTCAATGACTGCAGAACAATACAGTCGTATTACTTTTAAGATTTTACTTTCAAAGGATTATGGCACTACAATCCAATGGGATTCATTCAAGTTCCGTCAATTCCTTGGTAACGTACATTATAACCTCAATGCCAAAGGTACAATTCATACACCTAGCTTCTTCAGCCAATAGTGTGGGTCGTAACATATATGGTATCCACACACATATGCTCGGGGTCTAGAATCATCCTTGTAATCAGACAATTCCTGAGGGAAGGCATGTGATCACTCATGCAATCCCTAATTTAAGGACGAGTCTTTTCTAACTGGACTGTCCGTCAATGTCTTTTCTAACTGGACATTGGATGCCTTAACGAGCAAGTGGTTAACTTACAAGTTAAAATTGAGAACATACCATGGTACAAGTATGTGATACAAGTTTCAAACTTCGATACTTAGTAGATCGATGGGGACATCACTAAGTATAGATTCTTTCAAGGAACGTTCAATAACGCAGAATTCATTCAAATACTATCATGCCATACTGATAGCTAACTTTAGAAAGAAATACCGAATTCCAATAAACAGGAGTTCAAATACTGTAAGGAACGTAATCCCTTACCTGAATTGCTTTTCCTCGCAATCTCCTCTCTGTGCGAATCTACAAGGCACGGAGTAATTTACTTTAGTACTCTCTACATTGTTAACTATTTCTACTTAGTTAACTGAGAGATGCGTTTTAACTTCTTTACTTCGTTACTTCTTTCTTCACGTTTAAGTTTCTGACTTTGATTTACTAGTCAGTCCTTTAACTTGATATAATTGCAATTAAGTCCTCTAACTTTGGGTTAATTACAATTTGGTCCTTCAACTTTAGTTCAATTACAATTTAGTCCTCAACTTTGGATTAATTGCAGATTAGTCCTTCAACTTTAATTCAATTGCAATTTAGTCCTTCCACTTTGGATTAATTGCAGATTAGTCATTCAACTCTAATTCAATTGCAATTTAGTCCTTCCACTTTGGATTAATTGCAGATTAGTCCTTCAACTCTAATTCAATTGCAATTTAGTCCTTCCACTTTGGATTAATTGCAGATTAGTCCTTCAACTTTCCTTTAATTACAGAAAGGTCCTTGGACTTTGGTTTCGTTCATAAGGTCCCCTAAGTTTCTCTTTTTAAACACTTAGGCCCCTATAACTTCAAGGTTTCCCTTTTTCTTTCTTCTAACTTTAATTATTTTCAGTTTAGTCCTTTTCTGTTAGGAAACTAACTGAAATTTCTAATCTTTTTCTTTCTCGTTAACTTTTTAACTTTCAAGGTCTTCCAAGTACTATTCTATTTTCTCAAGTTAATTTTTCTAACTTGTCAACAATCCTTTTAACGATTTTTGTTTTCTTTCCATTAGAAACTTAACGGAAACACTAACTTTCCGTCCCAATTCTTAACATCTTCAATCAAGAATCAACACCCATAATTCCTCATCATGGCCGAAACATGCATGATCCAAAATCCATTGATTTGATCAATTTTCTAGTTCTTTAAATTTTTCTAAATTCCCAAACATCAATATTATTTACAATACACTTAACGAGGATCAATTAAATCAACAAAATCAATTTTCCATGGCTTAGGGCCATTCGGCCGAATCATGTTCTTGGGGAATCCATATTTTTTTTTTTCTTCTTTTGATAAACCCAATTCAACCTCAATGATTTATATATTCAATTCCCAAGCCTTGCGTAATATAAATCAATTCGATTCAAGATTATAAAACTCCATCTTAAAAATAAACTAGTATCAAGATTACTATATTTTTTTCATAGTATTTAGATCAACTTCATTAACCCTTTAAAATTTATCATTAATCACTAGCATGCAAAACCCTAGTATTTGTATTCTTAATTCATGTATAACTCATGATTTACTAATCCAAATTCAATGAAACAAATTTTGGAGAGTAGGATTTAGCATTACCTTGAGAATGATCGGATTGTATCTCCAAAACAATGGCCGGAAATTTTCTTCTCCTCCCTCCTAGGTTCGGCCGGCGGCTGTGGGTAGACTAGGGTTTGTTTTTCTTTTCTTTTTTTTGAGTTTATGATAATAAGGAATTCCTAAGTTGACTAACTCATTAATTTATACCTTGGGTTGATTCCTAATTGGGTTGGGTTTACTAATACAAATTTTGGGCCAATCCAAATTTCTTGGGCCCACTTCTTTCAATTACTTTGTAACTCTATTTATTATTTAATTAAATTAGTAAAACCGAATTTAATAAAATAAATCAAAAAAATTTTGGTTATTACATTCTTACCCCCTTAAAAGAAGTTTGTCCTCAAACTTTGACAATTCTTAATCCGAGAAGATGTCCGGGTACAATTCGCGCATTTCACTTTCTTGTTCCCATGTCGCTTCTCTTTCTGAGTGATTACTCCATTGTACTTTTACATAGGGAACCGTACGCTTCCTTACGACCTCGTCTTTTCTGCCGACGATCTTGATTGGTCGTTCATCGTACGTCAGATCTGCCCGAACTCTTAACTGCTTGTATTCTATCACATGACTCGGATCGTGAATATACTTCCTTAGCATGGAGACATGGAACACATTATGTACTCCAGCTAATACCGGCGGTAACGCCAATCGATAAGCCACTTCCCCGATCTTATCAAGGATTTCGAACGGTCCTACATATCGTGGACTTAGCTTTCCCTTAATCCCAAAACGCATAACTCCCTTCGTGGGTGATATCTTTAGGAATACTCGATCCCCTGGCTGAAATTCCAGTTCTCGCCTTCTATTGTCTGCGTAAGATTTCTGCCTACTTTGCGCAGTCTGTAGCCACTTTCGAATCTGTTGTACCTTATCCGCCGTGACTTGTACGAGTTCCGGTCCACTTAACTTCCTCTCACCGACTTTATCCCAACACTCCGGTGATCTACACTTCCTCCCATACAACGCTTCATATGGAGCCATCCCAATGCTTGCGTGAAAACTGTTGTTGTATGCGAATTCTACTAACGGTAAATGTTCGTCCCATGCGTTTGGCCAATCTAACGAAGTAGCCCTCAGCATGTCTTCCAACGTCTGGATAGTCCTTTCCGACTGCCCATCTGTCTGTGGGTGAAACGCCGTACTCATGGTCAACTCTGTTCCCAATGCTTCTTGTAGGCTGTTCCAGAATTTCGAAGTGAACCTAGCATCTCGATCAGACACGATTGTGACCGGGATTCCATGTAACCTTACTATCTCGTCGATGTACAACTTGGCCAACTTCTCCAACGAATCAGTCTTCTTGATTGCCAGAAAATGTGCCGACTTAGTCAATCGATCTACTATAACCCATATAGCATCATACTTTCCTACCGTCTTTGGCAACCCACTTACGAAATCCATAGCAATATTCTCCCACTTCCATTCGGGAATTGGTAACGATTGCAGTAACCCTGCTGGCTTCTGATGTTCACTCTTAACTTGTTGACACGTCAGAGATCTATGCACATACTCTGCCACATCATTCTTCATATTATTCCACCAATATGATTCCTTTAAATCCCTATACATTTTAGTACTTCCCGGATGTACAGAGAACTTCGAGCAATGAGCTTCTCTCAGTATCTCTCTCTTGATTTCATCATTGCTTGGCACCCACACTCTCTTTTGGTATCTCAGAATTCCATCTTCGCCCATATGAAGATCCTTTGCTTGCCCTTTTCCGATTAGAGCTTCTCTCTCCTCGTCTAATTCTTGTGCCTCTTTAATTCTGCCCAACAATGTAGGTTGTAACGTCAGTCGAGCCAAGTATCCGTTGACTTTTACTATCAAGTTCATCTCCTTGACATCCTTCCATATGCTTACCCCCTTAGAGATCAACGTCGCCAACATTCCGTGATTCTTCCTACTCAAGGCATCTGCCACCTTGTTGGCTTTCCCAGGATGATACAATATTTCACAGTCGTAATCCTTGAGAAGTTCTAACCACCTCCGTTGTCTCATATTCAATTCCTTCTGCGTGAAGATATACTTAAGGCTCTTGTGATCTGTAAAAATCTGGCACTTTACGCCATACAGATAATGTCTCCAAATTTTCAAGGCAAACACTACTGCTGCTAACTCCAGATCATGGGTCGGGTAATTCCTTTCATGCACTTTCAACTGCCTAGATGCATAAGCTATCACCTTCTCATTTTGCATCAGTACACAGCCTAGTCCTTTCAACGACGCATCACTGTAGATAACAAAACCTTCCGTCCCTGTCGGTAGTGTTAATACTGGTGCAGATACCAGTCTATTCTTTAATTCTTGAAAACTTCGTTCACATTCTTCTGACCAAACAAACTTAGCTGCCTTCTGCGTCAGCTTCGTCAATGGTCCAGATAACTTCGAAAATCCCTCTACGAACCTTCTATAGTAACCAGCTAAACCCAAGAAACTTCTTATTTCGGTTACCGTAGTAGGCCTTTCCCAATCCATTATTGCTTCTACCTTCGTCGGATCCACAGAAATTCCTTCTTTCGACACTACGTGCCCCAAAAATGCTACTTTCTCCAACCAAAATTCACATTTCTTAAATTTCGCATACAATTTTTGTCTCCTCAAAATCTCTAGCACTATCCTCAAATGTTCAGTATGCTCCTCCTTTGTCTTCGAGTACACCAAATATCATCAATGAATACTATCACACACTTGTCTAAGTACTCTTGAAATATTCTATTCATCAACTCCATGAATGCGGCTGGTGCGTTCGTTAACCCAAATGGCATCACGACAAACTCATAATGCCCATACCTCGTCCTAAACGCTGTCTTCGCCACGTCCACATCCTTAACTCTCAGCTGATGGTATCCGGATCTAAGATCAATCTTTGAAAAGCAGCATGCTCCCCTTAATTGATCAAACAAATCATCAATTCTCGGCAACGGGTATTGGTTCCTAACCGTCACCTTATTCAATTCTCTATAGTCAATACACAGTCTCATAGATCCATCTTTCTTCTTCACAAATAGTACCGGTGCACCCCATGGTGATACACTCGGTCTAATCAACCCCTTGTCTAACAATTCTTGTAACTGCTCCTTTAGTTCTTTCAACTCTGTTGGAGCCATCCTGTACGGTGCTCTCGAAATAGGTGTGGTTTCTGGTACTAAGTCAATGGAAAACTCTACTTCCCTCACTGGTGGTATACCAGGTAAATCCTCAGGAAATACATCTTGAAATTCATTCACGACTTCAAGCGACTCTAACGTTACTCCTTTTTCTTCTGTTTCACCTATGTGTGCCAGAAATCCTACACATCCTTTTCTCAACATTTTACGGGCCTTCATCACCGAGATTAAGCCTATCCTCTTCCTCGGCCTTGAACCCACAAATCTGTACTCTTTACCTTCCTCTCCTAGGAACGTCATTATTTTCTCTTGACAGTCCACTTTGGCTTGATGCAAAGCCAACCAATCCATTCCCAGGATTATGTCGAATTCTGACATGTCTAATTCAATGAGGTCGATATTTACGCTCGTGCCTCCTACCCCTAAAGTGCAGTTTCTATAAGAGGTAGTAATGGGGATAGCGTCTTTAGTAGGTGTATCTATTACTAAAGGTATCTCTAAATTCTCTGGGTGTAGTTTTAACTTCTTTGCCACAACATTACTAACTACTGAATGAGTAGCGCCAGTATCTACTAACACATAAACATCACGGGAATTTAATTGCATTGTACCTGCTACAAGATCGGCATTAACTCCAGCTGCTTTTGCGGTCATGGTGTACATCCTACCACGGCCTCCACCATTTCCTCCCCCGTCGTCTTTATTTCCCGCAGCCGGTTCATCCTTCTTAGGTTCTGGGCACTTCCACTTCGGGTGTCCCACCTTCTTACAGTTGTAGCACTGCCGTTCCTTATACCAGCAAACCTCTGACTTGTGCGCTCCATCACAAATAGTACACTTATCATAACTGGTGAAACCTTGGCCCTTGCCTTTATTCCACTCACGCTTGTTGTCATTAAAGTTACGACCATTTCCACTATGGCCGTTGTTTGAGTGTTTATTCCCATGACTGCCCTTATCCCGACTGTCATCCACCGCTTTTCTCTTGTTATTGTTGTGGTCCCTACCACCCTTGTTTCCTTCCGACTTTTCAGCCACTGCCTTGCCTTTCTCTTCCCGTCGGTTACGGTAGTTATCCGACTCCCGTTCTACTATCTTGGCCCTGTCCAGCACCGCTGAGTATGTAGGCAGAGCCAACGGCGTGATTCTGTACCGAACTCTATCACTTAATCCCGCTTCAAACTTTCTTGCCTTCTGTTCTTCAGTATCGAAGAATCTTGGCGCAAATTCTAGTAAGTCAGTGAACTTCTCACCATACTCCGCTACAGTCATACTCCCTTGTACCAAAGTTAGGAATTCCGTTATCTTAGCATTCCTCGTGCTTGCAGGATAATACTTTTCGTTGAAAATAGCCTTAAATCTGGTCCAAGTAAAGGCTGCATCACCACGAGCCACAGCAGCTCGCTTTTCCGCCTCCCACCACGTCTGGGTCTTCCCTTTCAACATAAAGGTCGCAAATACTACCTTCTGCTCCTCAGTACAGTTCAGAGTCTCGAATATTCTTTCGGTGCTCTTAATCCAGTCCTCGGGTTTCTCTTTAGCAGTGTCCGAGAATGAGTCTGGGTTCCTCCTTTGAAATAGCTTCAGCGGATCACGTAATGGAGCTTGTGGTGGTGGTTGAGCAATTCCAGCAACAGTTTGACCTATCCCAGCTACTGTCTGTGATAGTGTCTGCAAAAGGTTTACCAGGGCCGGGTCCAACTGCCCGCCTGCATTACCGGTGTTGTCATTTCCTTCACCGTTCCTGTTGTTTCCGCTTCTGGTATTCATCTGCAGATTTACTTTTACTTTAGAACAGGTTCGTGTTCTAGCAACATTCATCACGATACAATACGTGCAGTATTCATGGTATACTTAACTTATTCTTTTACTAACGGGTACTTGTTAGTTTTGAATCGTGTTCGTAGGTCTTTTGTACTAGACCGTTATTCAGATTTGGTTAGTTTACTTTAACCTTTCTTCTCCGGTTCAGGAGTTTTCATACTTCATAATTTACAACCGTTTTACTTGGTTGCTTATTATTTCTTTGTTTCACTAGTTTTTATTACTTAACTAGCTTTAACTTATTCCAATGGTCGTCTTACTTCGTACCATGGTCACGGAGATTATTTCAAATCACTCCGACGCTTTCCCTTGTCTTTTCTTGACAAGTTAACTTTTGTCTACTTGACAATAGTAAATTCAAAATTTTGGGTATTTAAATTAAATAATGAACTTTATTCAACTAAGGTGTGAGATTTAAACATCTCAAATACACCCAAAATTCAACTTTAACATAAGAAAATTCTAACTGTATTACTCCACTAATAATAAAGTAAAAGAATCTATTCTTATAACTATCTGTCATTAATTGCATCACTTCCCACAGTGTGCATGTTCTGCTGCAAGTTGGTCATATTTCTCTTGCAATTCTAACTTCTCAGCCCAAATCTGATAGCCTGAAGCCCTAAGCTCTTCCTCATAGGCTTCTTGCTCGTCTATCTTCTTTTTCAGTTCATTATTTTGTTCTATCTCATCCACCAGTTGTACACTGATTCGATTCCATTCGCGGTTAGCTCTAACCACATGGCTTTCTAGGCTGTTGACCTTCTTCAGCTGTACTGCTAACTTTCCTTCCACATACATTGTGTCCTCATCGCGTTCTCTGATGACATTCTGTAGACTGCCGACTCCTCGAGTCACCTTCCTAAGCTCTCTTTTAGCTGAGCGAAGTTCCTTAGTTAGCTGCTTAATAATCTCTTCTTTAGCTTCTATTTCTTCCCTTAGAGTAGCACTGTACCTTACCGACTTCATGGGTTTCCTCGGCATGATCCTACACACACCAATAGTAAACTTAATTAGTACATAACCCCAAGATTCCATTATAACATATTAATAGAATGTAAATAGACATACAATGAAGAGATTCCTATTTCCCCAAGTATATTCATACTTTATGTACACTCTTAGTATTATTCCTAGAGTTGGACTTTATCACTTGAACTTCCTCAAGTAAGATCTTATTTAAGTCAAGTACTAAGTTCTCCCATTAGTCCTAACTTTCAGTTTTCTCCCATAAGACCTAAAGCCATTGCTCTGATACCAACTGTAACACCCCGAATTTTCTTATAATATCTGAGCATTTAATGGCATTAAATATCCATAAATAACAATATTAAATACTTCAATTTAGGGTTCACAACGGCCCCTTAATTAACCATAAATTCAAAACAATAGCGGAAGCGTAACTTAAACATGTCTTGGTAGGTAACAACCCTAACCATCAATGTACTTCAACTTACATCAAATAAATAAACGTACTTAAGACTACTAAATTAAGAATCTTCAATCCACCGTCTTCCTACGGCTGCTTTCCTTGTCTTGTCCTTCTACTTATATCCTGAAAACAAAGTTTATAGAGAAGGGATGAGCGAACGAATGCTCAGTAAGTTCATACGTGGCCTCTCCGGTTACTAAGGAGAGACGACCAGAACGAATACTTTGAATAACTTTTACAAGGATAGGTTCAGTTACTTTTGGATTCAATGACTGCAGAACAATACAGTCGTATTACTTTTAAGATTTTACTTTCAAAGGATTATGGCACTACAATCCAATGGGATTCATTCAAGTTCCGTCAATTCCTTGGTAACGTACATTATAACCTCAATGCCAAAGGTACAATTCATACACCTAGCTTCTTCAGCCAATAGTGTGGGTCGTAACATATATGGTATCCACACACATATGCTCGGGGTCTAGAATCATCCTTGTAATCAGACAATTCCTGAGGGAAGGCATGTGATCACTCATGCAATCCCTAATTTAAGGACGAGTCTTTTCTAACTGGACTGTCCGTCAATGTCTTTTCTAACTGGACATTGGATGCCTTAATATACCATGGTACAAGTATGTGATACAAGTTTCAAACTTCGATACTTAGTAGATCGATGGGGACATCACTAAGTATAGATTCTTTCAAGGAACGTTCAATAACGCAGAATTCATTCAAATACTATCATGCCATACTGATAGCTAACTTTAGAAAGAAATACCGAATTCCAATAAACAGGAGTTCAAATACTGTAAGGAACGTAATCCCTTACCTGAATTGCTTTTCCTCGCAATCTCCTCTCTGTGCGAATCTACAAGGCACGGAGTAATTTACTTTAGTACTCTCTACATTGTTAACTATTTCTACTTAGTTAACTGAGAGATGCGTTTTAACTTCTTTACTTCGTTACTTCTTTCTTCACGTTTAAGTTTCTGACTTTGATTTACTAGTCAGTCCTTTAACTTGATATAATTGCAATTAAGTCCTCTAACTTTGGGTTAATTACAATTTGGTCCTTCAACTTTAGTTCAATTACAATTTAGTCCATCAACTTTGGATTAATTGCAGATTAGTCCTTCAACTTTAATTCAATTGCAATTTAGTCCTTCCACTTTGGATTAATTGCAGATTAGTCCTTCAACTTTCCTTTAATTACAGAAAGGTCCTTGGACTTTGGTTTCGTTCATAAGGTCCCCTAAGTTTCTCTTTTTAAACACTTAGGCCCCTCTAACTTCAAGGTTTCCCTTTTTCTTTCTTCTAACTTTAATTCTTTTCAGTTTAGTCCTTTTCTGTTAGGAAACTAACTGAAATTTCTAATCTTTTTCTTTCTCGTTAACTTTTTAACTTTCAAGGTCTTCCAAGTACTATTCTATTTTCTCAAGTTAATTTTTCTAACTTGTCAACAATCCTTTTAACGATTTTTGTTTTCTTTCCATTAGAAACTTAACGGAAACACTAACTTTCCGTCCCAATTCTTAACATCTTCAATCAAGAATCAACACCCATAATTCCTCATCATGGCCGAAACATGCATGATCCAAAATCCATTGATTTGATCAATTTTCTAGTTCTTTAAATTTTTCTAAATTCCCAAACATCAATATTATTTACAATACACTTAACGAGGATCAATTAAATCAACAAAATCAATTTTCCATGGCTTAGGGCCATTCGGCCGAATCATGTTCTTGGGGAATCCATATTTTTTTTTTCTTCTTTTGATAAACCCAATTCAACCTCAATGATTTATATATTCAATTCCCAAGCCTTGCATAATATAAATCAATTCGATTCAAGATTATAAAACTCCATCTTAAAAATAAACTAGTATCAAGATTACTATATTTTTTTCATAGTATTTAGATCAACTTCATTAACCCTTTAAAATTTATCATTAATCACTAGCATGCAAAACCCTAGTATTTGTATTCCTAATTCATGCATAACTCATGATTTACTAATCCAAATTCAATGAAACAAATTTTGGAGAGTAGGATTTAGCATTACCTTGAGAATGATCGGATTGTATCTCCAAAACAATGGCCGGAAATTTTCTTCTCCTCCCTCCTAGGTTCGGCCGGCGGCTGTGGGTAGACTAGGGTTTGTTTTTCTTTTTTTTTTTTGAATTTATGATAATAAGGAATTCCTAAGTTGACTAACTCATTAATTTATACCTTGGGTTGATTCCTAATTGGGTTGGGTTTACTAATACAAATTTTGGGCCAATCCAAATTCCTTGGGCCCACTTCTTTCAATTACTTTGTAACTCTATTTATTATTTAATTAAATTAGTAAAACCGAATTTAATAAAATAAATCAAAAAAATTTTGGTTATTACAATGTGCATCTTTACCTGCAATATAAGAGAACATATAACTACATCTATGAAAATTATCTACAATGTTCATCCATTTGTTCTGAATAGTACACTCGGACCATACAAGGAAAGCCAACTATACACATGTGTGTATATGCATTAAATATAAAGCAAAAACTTGCGGAAGTGCTTGGCAAAAAAAAAAAAAAAAAAGCACTTCAACCCATCAAGTGTAACTGCAAATTACAAAACTACTATTTCTAATATGTAATTTTACAGCAATTTTTTTAAGTTTTAGAGATCTAAACAACTTGACCTAATGGCAACTTTTGTATCAACAGAGAAACATCAGGGTTCCAGCACAAGGAGACGAGAGATAGTCATAATTATCTCCCTGCTAGTGCTACTAACTACAGGAGTATGCATTTGCCTGTGGTATCTACTCGAGAGGAGAAAGCTGAGGAAAACAGGTAATGTGCTTCATGTACATTAACCCCCAACAAAGCACACAATTTGTTTATCTTTTTCATCATGCCTAAAACCCAAACTCTTTGTCCAATCCACAAAATTTCTTATCTCTATATCATTATAGCAATTCAAGCACAAATCAACCAATTCATTACATGTTCTTATCTTGGACTATATTATATCAAACCGCAATTCTCAACTAACTGGTCATATTTAGTGAAAATGATTTGACTTGTTAGTAAAATTAACATTGATATACATACAGAACTTCTGTTCCTAATATATAAGTTTAACAGCTTTGTCAGGGAACTTTGGCCACAAATTCACACGAGAAATTAACGACGAAAGCCAGAACAAAAACATGGATTTCCACTGTTGAGCTCGTCTACACTACTTAAAGCTACCGACAACTTTTCAATCAACAATAAGCTTGGAGAGGGTGGATTCGGTTTACAAGGTGAAAATACAAATATGTGTGTACTATTACTGATGGCTAGTCAACGCCTAAAGAATTACTTGGAATCAACGCTAATATAAATGTTTATCAACATAAACCTAAATCTTAGACTGAGCTAAAGTTATTCCTTATCAAGTATTCAGTTCAAGTACATATGACGTTTTGGATGCACAAAACAGCATCACTAGTACAGACTTACAGTAGTTAGATTGATATATCACATTAAATGGAAATTTTTCAATGGTCATCAAGTTTTCTTGATTAGGTAGCTTAGTTTATACAAGAAAAAAGGAAGAAAAGCAACATCAAACAACATGGTCTTTTGCCATGTATTTGACAGAGGGAAGTGTTGCAAGTAGAATAGCTCAAAATATATGATTATTTAATTTTACTTTTCTGGGGAAAAAAATGGCACATCAAATGTAACTTTATATCCGCGTTGGTCTATAGGGTAAGCTATTAAAAGGACAAGAGATCGCAGTGAAGAGGCTCTCAAAGAACTCCTCTCAGGGTCTTGAAAAGTTTAAGAACGAAGTTCTTTTGATTTCCAATCTTCAACATCGGAATCTTGTCAAGATTATCGGATGTTGCCTTGAAGGAGAAGAGACCGTGCTAGTTTACGAGTGTTTGCCCAACAAAAGTCTGGACAACTTCGTTTTTGGTCAGACTTTCAGCTTCACCACTTAAATGCTATTTGATAATACAGTTCTATTTTGAAATTTTAAGCATGACATTATACTTATCTGGATCAAAATGCCATGCCGATAGTGAAAAGAGAGTGTTACTCATGTGGCAACATCCTGTTTCCATAGCAATCGGTATAGCAAGGGGACTGCTCTACCTTCACTATGACTCCAGATTAAGAATTATTCATAGAGATCTTAAGGCCAGTAATGTTTTACTGGACAGTGAGCTGAACCCCAAAATTTCAGATTTCGGCATAGCAAGAATTTTTGGTGGGGATCAAAGCGAGGGCAGGACAAAGCACGTTGTTGGAACATAGTAAGGCACTACAGGATTTCAGAGATATGCCTAAATCGTTTTGTATCTCTCTTATTCTATTTGTATTTAACTCTAGGGTCTTGCAGCGGCTACATGTCTCCAGAGTATGCAATTCATGGGAAGTTTTCTGAGAAGTCGGACGTTTTCAGTTTTGGTGTGCTGTTGATAGAGATCGTGAGTGGAAAGAAGAACACAAAATATCATCATCCCGGTCACCATTACGGTCTTTTGGGACATGTAAGTATCTAGAGGAAACGGCTTTTCTCTCTCTCTCTCTCTCCCTAAAAAGACACGTAAATCTACCCAATCACGTATTCTCTCCAAAATCAACTACTCTGGTTGATTTCCCTGTATCCCTCTATATCTGATTTGTGGGTGTCTCCGTGTTTATTTCTGTATCGCTTAAATGACTAACAGCTTTATCTATGAATATTTTTTCCAGTCATGGTTGATGTGGAAGGAAGGCAAGGCCTTAGAGCTAGTAGATGCATGTTTAAAGGATTCTTATGTTGAACCTCAAGTGATAAGATTCATCCAAGTCGGTCTATTGTGCATTCAAAGGTTCCCAAATGACAGGCCAACAATATCGTCAGTAATTCCCATGTTGAGCAACGACGACTCAAAATTGCCTCAACCTAAAGAACCAGGGTTTTTTTATGAAGACGCCAGCACTGAAGCAGTAGGGTCATTTGGTGAAGGCAGTTCCCTCTCCAAATGTGAACAAACAATAACAATGCTAGAAGCTAGATAAAGTAGACCAACACCGTCTCGTTTCATATTGTATATGATGTTACATTTTACATTTACCAAGCGTATGCCAAGATCATTACAAAAAAACCACAAATTTTGCACGAATTTATCAAAAGAAAAATCTCTACTTAAATGAAGATTTTAAGAAATGATCAGAAAGTCCAATAATTAGGAAAGAAGAATAGAATATTCTTGATTTTCAACCAAAACTCATTTACGTTCAGGCATTGACATTTTTACAAACACATGTCGTGCATAGGGTATGTACATATTCGCAAACGCAATCAAATCCTTACGCACATTCAATTCAAAAGATGGAACAATGCATCAATCTATTGGAAAATTATAATTAGTATAATAAGATGTGAAATTGGATTGGATTGGATAAACACTTAAACAGATTGAACTGACCTTGCACGATCAATTTTCAAATGAGCCTTCTCCCGGCGTTCGGAATAAGCGCCATAGGGTTAAATGGAAATTCATTTCCAACTTGAAAAAGACACCGCGCCAAACTTAAAAACACGTTTTACGCTTTTTTTCCCAGATTTTCTCATAATTATTATAATAAAATAATATTATTAATAGTAATAGTTAATTGATATAGTAACTATTATGATTAATATTAAAAATTAATTATCTAACTTATATAATAACTTATATAATTAACTAATACTAATAATAGTAATAATTAATGTATGTAGCCTATTATATGTTATAGTTAACCAATACTATTAATAGTAAAAAATAACTTATAAAGTAACTATTATGGTTAACTAAAACTATTAATAGTAATAATTAACTTATATATAGTAACTATTATAGTTAACTAATACTATTAATAGTAATAGTTAACTAATATAGTAACTATTAGTTAACTAATACTATTAATAGTAACATTTAACTTGTATTGTAACTAATATTGTTAACTAATACTATTAATTGTAATGGTTAACTTATACTATTAATGGTAATAGTTAACTCATATAATTACTAATATGATTAACTAATAGTATTAGCTAAGAATGAGAATATCAAAAGTCATTACATTTTAGGATGATGTTGATGTGGCTTCTCCAAATTCAAGCTTTTAATAAAACATGTACACATGTCAAACCCACAACTCTCCTCACCAACTTTAATATATATATGGGTTAATTGCAGTTTAGGGCCTGAACTCAGCATAGTGTTCCCCAAGGAGGGCTCCAACAAATTATTTCTGCAGACCAGGGCTCAATACGTCTTTTTTTTCATCAATTTGGGGCTTTTTGACAAAATTCGTTAGAAATTTCGTTAAATGATCATGTGCACGGCACATGATCAACGGAATGGTTACTTTGAAGTTTATATTGACTATTAAGGGGCCAAGTGTATGAATTTGGACATTAAGGATGAAATTGAAAAGCTCTCGTTCTCAAATATTACACCCAACTCCCATCCCCATCATCACGGCTTCACCTCAAAATCTTACCCAGATCCAACCTCCCTCTGGCCACACCACTCACTCCAACCACCGCCTCTACCAAAGACCCAAAATCAAATTAAGACACCAAGAACAAGATTGATGAACTCCATTTTTCAATGAATAAATTCGTGCACATGCATTTGAAAGCTGGAGATCCCCCATTTCTCGCAGAGATTTCGCTT
This sequence comes from Campanula takesimana, assembly GCA_026119855.1. NCBI lineage: Eukaryota > Viridiplantae > Streptophyta > Magnoliopsida > Asterales > Campanulaceae > Campanula > Campanula takesimana. The sequence goes on along the minus strand of JAOWBW010000503.1, from coordinate 1,068,295 downwards.
GGAAATCGCCATGTCGAGGGATCAGAAGAAGAAGAAAGGAGTTACAGTGACTAAGGCTATCGGAATCCTTGGAAGACTGGGTAGATCTGGAAGTGGTGACGGCAAGGATAAGGAAGAGTGAAGGAGAATGGTAATTTAGGGCGACGGTGGGATGCGAGAGCTTGTTGTGAGTGTAGACGGCGAGTGTCAGCAAAATGGCGAAGCACCAGATGTGGACTTTATCGTCGGAGAAGTTGAAGAAGTTCGCCGGAGGTGGAGATAAAGAGAGACACTTTGTGGCCGGAGAAGATGAACTTGTCCAACTATTATCTTCGTAACTGGAGATGAAGCAATATTCAATTGATATGTAAATTTAGTACTCCCTTCATCCCGAACTAAGGTTCTTCTTTTGACTTTACACGGAGATTAAGAAAAAGTAAATGTTGTGAGTATGAAAAAGTAAGTAAGAGAAAGTAGAGAGATAAAGTGGGTAGGGAGTTTTTGTTGTGAGAATGACAAGTGGGTCCCATAGTCCAAAAAGGAAAGTAAGAACCTTAGTCTAGTCTGGGTCGGAGGGAGTAATTTAATAAATTTGTTGTCATCTTGGGCTCAACTTTTTCAAATTCTTACATTTAACCCCTTAATAGTCAATATAAACTTCAAAGTAACCATTCCGTTGATCATGTGCCGTGCACATGATCATTTAACGAAATTTCTAACGAATTCCGTCAAAAAACCCCAAATTGATGAAAAAAAGACGTATTGAGCCCTGGTCTGCAGAAATAATTTGTTGGAGCCCTCCTTGGGGAACACTATGCTGAGTTCAGCCCTAAACTCCAATTAACCCTATATATATATATATATATATATATATAGATTTTTCCTCTTTGGGTTCATCTTTTCTCATTTATTTTAGTTTTTCAGCTAATCGTTACAAAATTATATACTACCTCCGTCTTTTAGTCTGTTCACTTTTGGTCAACGGGAGTTAACTTTGACCAAACATTTAATGTCAATCTAATCATCCTAATGAAATTCTAACAATTGTAATTGATAAATAATCATTTAATTTATCAATAATAATTTTCAAAATTTCATTAGGATTGTTAGATTGTAGGGGTGGAAATGGTTCGGCTAAAACCGCGGTTTGGAACCGAACCGAACCAAGCCGAGCAGTTTAGCTCGGTTTTTAAACATATGTGGTTCAGCTCGGTTTAAAAAAGTGATAAACCATACGGTTCGATTCGGCTTACGGTTTGGCCCTTCCAAGCCGAACCAAACCGAACCATATCAAGCTGAACCACGAGCCGAACCGCGAAACCGAATCGTGGAGCTGAACCGTGGAGGCAAACCGTTGAACCGAGCTAGCTGAACCGTGTTTACATATAAGGATTATTAACCTGCATGTTATTTTTTCTTAAGAAAATATACAAATTCAGTTTCAACATGTTCAAGCTTATCTTAGTAAGTACCGTGTCCTTTTCTAAGGCATATTCATGTACTCCCTCCGTCCTAAAATGATTTTCATACTTTTTTCTCTATTATTGTCAAGGAAAAAAAATATGAATATCATTTTGGGACGGAGGGAGAAAATGACTTTGGCCATTTCTAAGGCATATTCATGTATTCCCTCCATCCCAAAATGATCTTCGTGCATCTTTCTATATTATTGTGAAGGAAAAAAGTATGAATATCATTTTGAGACGGAGTGAGTAAATGATTGGGGCCTTTTCTAAGGCATATTCATAAATTCCCTTTGTTGGTCCCAGATGGCAACAAGGGTACAGAACCGCTAGAGGGGGGGGGGAATAGCGGTCCAAACTTTTTCGTAAAATACCCTTAAAAATCAACCGAGTATTTATCAGTTTGTTCAACTGCGGTTTAAAGCACTTAAACCAAACTGATAAAATGCACAGCAAAGTTTTGCGGTTTGGCCAAACGGATAGTTAAAGTGTTGGGCGGTTTGACTCGGGTTGAAAACACTATGATGCAATTGATAAGTTCAACTTAAAGATCAAAGAAAAACACAATTCACTTTTCAAGTCATTTCGTATATGGATTCAAGTTAAAGACCACAAACAGAAAAGGAAATAACAAGACAGAAAAGTAAAGATCAAACACACAATTTGAAGAAGTTCGTTCTTGAATGAACTACGTCCTCTACCTAGATGGTTAGTCTAGGATTTTCTAATAGCTACTAGACTTATATTAATTAGAGAAGGTTTTATAAGATGAATCTAAACTCTAAAAAATAAGTCTAACCTATGCTATGAAAATAATAACCGGTGTTTTCGAAGTATATAATCTATACGATCATATAAATCAGGTGTGTGTGTGGAAAGAAATCAAATGCTCTAAGTATCTAAATGATGGTATGAGCAAATGAATATCTTTTGGTGTAAAGGCTGAGTATGAATGGTTTAAAGGCTTGAAGCTTGAGGAAGGAATTCTGGGTTTGCTAAGGAGATGGTTGAAGGTTTGAATATCTGGGTTTCAATCTTCAAAGCAAACTTGAACACTTGGGAAATTTCTCTTGAAGCTCAACAACCTTCATTGTTGAGAAACGAAGGCTATTTATAGGCAGTACACCCTTGTGACCATTGGGTAAAGATTTGAATCAAATCTGAAGGGTACAGTTCTGTCGAATTCCCATTGGTTGAGCTGTCATTGTCGTCCTTGGTTTTGTCTTGTAGTCCTAGGTAGTTGTAGCACCACTACCTGACTTCCGTCCTTTGTTGCAGAAAGGACTAACGGTAAACAATTCAAATTGCTTGGATAAGACCGACATTCCTTGCAGTAACTCCAAGTTAACTTAGAGTTATTTTGACATGACATAAAACATTCCTTTATGGTTGAAAAGGAAATGTTTGTCTAAGAAATAAATGACTTCTCTTGAATTCTTCATTAACTGATCGGCGGTTCCACCAAGCATAGGAGCGGTTCCAAGAATGAACTTGATATGTGGTTCCGTGATGGCGGTTCCATCAAGTATCCATCTAAGGTTCCAAATGAAATTTGAAGGGTGGTTTCATCAAAGCCACAAAACGCGGTTTGATGAAAGACTTGTAGCTCCATGCTGGCGGTCTTGAAGATAGCACAAAGGCGGTTTGAATAACAAAACCGCTAAGGGTAAACCGAACTACTCAGCCTAGACAAATAAAAATCTAGAAATGGAATTGTCTAAAAAATTGAAGTATAACTTCATTCGTGGCGGTCCTAAAGTCCATGAAAAGACACGTGGGATGGATCAATCAAATTAAGTGGGTTTACTAACAATGAATCCTAACACCATCCGTCCCAAAATGATCTTCATGCATTTTTCTCTATTATTGCGAAGGAAAAAAGTATAAAATCATTTTAGGACGGAGGGAGTAAATTGTTGGTGTTATGCCCTAGGCATGTTGTTTGTAAAACAAATGTTATTATTTATAAAGATATTGAATGTTTGATTATTATGTCTTTTGCATAGCCGTGCTCAAATAAGATTTGTATTATCAATACATTCGGGATCGAGAAAGCATTGAACAAATGTAAGTTGACCAATGACCATGGCTTACGTTCAATAGACATCGTGTAACAAAGAGATTGTGTTATGTTCTATTTTAGGAAACTTTGGAGTTCAAAGTTATACTAATTGAGTAGTCATAATGGCTTGCTAGAGTCCGCTTATGACTTACGAGGTTTGACTGGTTCGAACTCGTTGCCAACTTAGTATAATCCTATTGGGTCACACACGCAGAACAGATAATTAAAAGGAGCGAAAAACGAAGTAAAACGGATCCTGCTGAAAGGATCTGTACGGATGAATCTGGATGCTTTCAGAAACATCCGTACGGATGGTTTAGCCCGGCATAATCTGTTTTAGGAAAATTCTTGTTGAACAAGAAAACCTAAGTCCTAAAGGGTTTCTGAAACCCCTTGAATATAAATACAGACTGACGGGAATTGTTCCCTAGTTGTTAATTTGATCAATTCCAAAGTCTTTCTTAGAGAAAGAAATCACACATTATATTATTGGGTTATTGTGATTGATTAATCTCAATTATCAAGTCACAATAATTAGGAGCTTTGAAGAATCGTTCTTCAACATCGTTGATCAATCCAAAGACCTAGCAGTCAAGTTCAAGAAGGCGTTCTTGAAATTTGTTCGTTGTGTGGATCACCGGTAGAGAGCGTTCATCTTAACGCTTAATCCAAGTTTTACATAACGATCTACAAGGGTTAGTTTCTTTCATCTTGTTATTATGAATTATTGTTCATAGCGGATCTAGGCTATTGGGTTTTATTCATGTCTATCTTCCGCTGCGCATGATTGCACGAAACCCAACAGTGGTATCAGAGCCCCGTTGATGATCAATAATTCTAATATTATCATGATATAATTATTTAATGCGATTATTTAATTGGTATGATCATGAGATAGATGAATTTATGTGATGAATTTTATATGAGATATAAAATATGCATGCTAGTTAATGTGGTTGTAATATTGATTTGATTAATATGTATGATCGCATGCTTAGATTATCATGTTGTAATTGGATTATTTTATTGATAATCTTGATCTAATTTGTATGTGGAATAAATTGGTTATTGAATATATGAATTAGATGGGTTAAAATTCGTAATCTGCAATTTCATGTTTCTGTAATCTGATTATGTATAAACACGATATTAAGATTGATCGAATTTCTGAAATCTGAAAATCTGGAAAAACTGGGATTCTACCTAAGAATCCGTACGGATGGTTTGGGAGCCTCCAAACAAATCCGTACGGATGGTTTTGGTTCACTCCCGGATTTCATTCTGACTTCTCATGTTCATATTATTCTGTAAATTGTTTGCAGAATTCGAACCTGGAAACAAAAACTGGTTTCAGACTGCTGGTTTTCGAAACCGTGTTTCCTAAAACAGTTATCTGTTAAGAATTCGGAATAGTTACAGAAATCAGAGTTCTAAAGAGTTTAGAATTGCTGTAATCTATGAGATTAAGAGACATTGAAAGGGTCTTGAGACATGTGACCAATCTATACGGGAATGTGGATGCCTTTTGGCTTAGTTTCGACCATATAGAGAAGTTTCCTGGTTTCTTGATCTTAGTACGGGAATGTGGATGCCTTTTGGTTTAGTTTCGACCGTACGTTTTGTGCTCTCAATTTCAAGATGCTCTGCGGATGCAGTTCCAGAATCCTGAAGAGTTCAGAGTTTCTGAGATATGCATAACTATCCATACGGATGAATCTGGATGCTTCCAGAAACATCCGTACGGATGGTTTGGGTTATACTGACTCTGATTTGTTTCAGATGGCTGGTTGTTAAACCATGTTTCCTGAAACAGATTCAAATTCAGAAGTCCAGACCGTTAATGAGATCAGAATCATAAAGGAGTTTAAGATTGGAGAAATCTCATGATTTCAGACTTTTATCCCTAACTAGCGCAACAAATGTCACATAAAATTAATTCGGATAATTGATTAACTTTATGTGTGTGAACCTTCTTAAAATTTAAGTCATGTGCCAATCCATGATTAAAACACTTGTGAGTACATGGGTAGTTTTATGTGGGTTACGCCCTAGCGTAGGCACATTAATTCTATTCATCTACAAGCAAGATGAGGAAACAGTGATTCCTATACGTTTAAAATGGTTTAACTTAATTAGGCTATCAAAACAGGTTTGGGCCTAAGGCACAGATGAGATTAAAACATGTTTAGACATATGATGTCTGAAATCTCATAAAAGATCTAAGAATCATATATGATATGATTGATAAGTGTTGGGTTTCGTAGTCACATGCGCAGCGGAATTAAGCATTTAAAATTTAATGAAACCCAAAGCCCATAGATCCATTCATATGATTAAGTCAAATACAACAATATGAATACTAGAATACTAACCCTTGATGCCTTTGATTTTGCAACCTTGAATTCGATGGAGGCTTGAAATCTTGATCACGAACAAAGCAAGAATCACGAACTATGAAGATGATAAGTTTCACCCTCTAGCGGTATCCACACCACGAACAAATATCAAGAACACTTGATCTTGGTTGCTAGACCAAATTATGAAACACGTTTTCATAATTAATATGAACTATATGGAATTTTCTTTGTGTATAATTTTGTTCTTCAATCTAGGATTTCTTAGAACAAAATAAACTCTCTCAAACTCTTTGGAGACTTGTACAAAAGCTTAGGTTCTGTTCTTGGCCGAATTTTGATGTTTATATACAAGTTAGACCTATTCCAAATAGGAAACTTGTGTCTAAACCCGTCCCAAATTCCTTTCCGAATCAAATTAGGAATCTGTCCCCGACAGTACTGTGCGGCCGCCCAAACTGAGGTGTGCGGCCGCCCAATTTCTTGTGCGGTCGCCCAGCCCATTTGGGCGGTCGCCCAAAGGCCCAGAAAAATCCAATTTTTCCAAATTTCCAATATAGTCCTTATTTAGGATTCGTTCTATTGTGTGTGACCCTCTAGGATTATACTAAGTTGGCAATGGGTTCAAATATGAAACCATAAGATATGATTAGGTTCTAGCAAACCGTCATACCTACCCAAATAGTATAACTAGATACAAGTTCGCATTCCTTTTTAGAACATGTCATAATCCCTTTGTCCACGATGTCATTGAACACAAGTCATGGTCAACAAGTCAACTTGTATTGTTCAATACTTTCTCGATTCCGAATATGTTGATAATCCAAATGACATTGATCCAATCAATCCATTTGAGTTTGGCCAAACATTTCATCAACATCATTCCTTCGAGGGGCCCAAGCTTGACATCTCTCCGAAGAGGGACAAATCCATTTGGCTTATTATTCTTCCCTACGTGAATCCAATCATGCCAATCATACCCTTTATAACTACCGTGTTAAGGCAGCGTTTGAATATGTCAAACATAATGTTCATCAAGTGGAAGACTATAATAACTTCATGTCCAAGGATTCAAATGACATAACTAATATGAGATTTATATATGACATCGACCATGACATAAATCTCATACCGCGGGTCATGTCCAGTACCTTGTTCCAAACAAGTACCCATAAATCTAACATGATCATCCCATGATCATTTAGCCTTTATACTAGTGCTTAACAAGCTCTAAGGACGGAGATTATTATAAGCAAACACGAGCCATAATAATAATCTTATTATCTCTTTATCATTATGAATAAAATGATAACTTATACAACGTTTAACAAACGTGCCTAGGGCACCAACACCAACAATAAGGAGTTGTCTACCTAAATAACTTATTTTGAGCAGTCGTGCCCTAGCCGACTCAAAGTTTAAGTGAAATATGGATCTTAGCCCATTTTAATTATATGATACATTAGATGTATTTGGAGGTTATCTAATTTAGTGAGAGTATTTGTGAAATACTTGTAATATCTTTAATTAAGTTGGTACTTATATTTAATTATATGTTTTCATAATTGTAGATAATGGCTCAAAGTACTGGTTCTTTATCATTGCCATCTATCCTTGAGAAGGAAAAATTCAAGAAAATGGAGCTAACTACACGGATTGGATCCGTAGCCTTAGAATTGTTCTAAAGCATGAGGACAAGCACTATATTCTTGATGAGCCCGTTCCTGAAGAGGAACCTGCTTCTAATGCACCCAAGGATGAGAGAAACGCCTACAAGAAACACAAAAGTGATTCTCGTGAGGTGGGTTGTCTTATGCTTGGGTCCATGTGTCCAGAGCTTCAGAAGACTCTTGAACACTTGGATGCATTTGTTGCTTCGTTGAAAGATATGTTTCAAGAACAAGCAAGGCAAGAAAGGTTCGACACTATAGCTGCCTTGGTCTCATGCAAGATGAGCGAAGGTCAGTCTGTGGGCCCTCATGTTTTGAAGATGAAGGCCCACTTTGAGCATCTAGAGAGGCTTGGCCATCCCATTGATGTTGAGTTGGCCACTAATTTTATTCTTAATTCATTGCCCAAAAGCTATAATCAGTTCGTCATGAATTTTAATATGCATGGGATGGATAAGTCCCTGTCTGAGTTGCATGGGATGCTAAAGACAGCGGAAAATAAAATCGGTAAAGAAGTCGCTCCTGTACTCGTAGTGACAAAAGGAAGAAAAGGCTCTAAAGGCAAAGGCAAAGGTGTTAAGACAAAAGTTGTCAAACCCAAGATTGGCAAGGCAATTGTTGCCAATGCTAATGTGGCTAAACCTACTTCCCAAAAGGATGCAATCTGTTTCCACTGCAATGAGATTGGTCATTGGAAAAGAAATTGCAAGGTTTACAAGGAAGAGTTAAAGAAGAAGAAGAAGAGCAGTGGGACTGCGTCTACTTCAGGTATCTATGTTATAGATATTCTACTTTCTACTTCTAATTCCTGGGTATTAGATACCGGATGTGGATCTCACATTTGTTTGAATGTGCAGGCACTAAGGAATAGGAGGCTACTCAAAGATGGCGAAGTGGACCTACGCGTGGGGAATGGAGCAAGAGTTGCTGCATTAGCCGTAGGAACATATGATGTCATTTTACCTAGCGGATTAATTCTTGTTTTGAACAATTGTTATTACGTTCCGGATTTGAGTAGAAATATTATTTCAGTTTCTTGTTTGGATAATGAAGGTTATAGTTTTCTTATTAAAAATAAGAAGTTTTTTATTTATTTAAATGATATGCTTTATTGTACTGCATGTTCATTTAATGGCCTTTATGTTCTTGATGTTGAGAATGGAAATAATGAGAATATTTATATTGTAAATAAGAAATCCAAACCTAATGATGTAAATCATACTTATTTATGGCATTGCCGTCTTGGTCATATTAATGAGAAGCGTATCTCAAAACTCCCTGGGGACGGACTTTTAGATTCACATGATTTTGAATCATATGAAACTTGTGAGTCTTGTTTACTTGGAAGAATGACTAAGGCACCTTTTACTAAGAGTAGTGAAAGGGCTAGTGACTTATTGGGACTCATACATACTGTTGAGTTTGGGTGACTCTCAATTGGTTTTGGCGAAATTCGGCACAGCAGACTTCTGGGCGGTCGCCCATGGTGATTCTGGGCGGTCGCCCACATTGCGGTTCCAAGAGAAGGACAGTCTGATCATGTGGGCGGTCGCCCACGTTGACGGGCCGGACTATTCGGTTTCCTGGTAGGGTTATTTTTAGGGTAAAAATATAAAACCCTTGTGTAGTCTTTTGTGCCGTTACATCCTTGAGTCAGAGAGAGATAGAGAAAGCTAGGGTTATTCATTATTGAGTGATTGTGAGATTGTGTGATTGATTATCACATTGTAATCTCCTTGTACTCTCATTGATTATAGTGGATTGTTCTTCGTCGCCCGTGGTTTTTTGCTCTTCTTGTTTAGAAGGGTTTTTCACGTAAATCTCTGTGTTCTTTGTTTTTTTTTTTTTTGCTTTCTCTTTGCTATTTTTGTGCTTTGATCTATTCTAGATAAGTGATTGTTGGACCCTTAATCCTAACACATACTGATGTGTGTGGACCAATGAGCAGCAGTGCTAGGGGAGGATGTCAATACTTCATAACTTTTACTGATGATTTTAGTAGATATGGCTATGTCTACTTAATGAAACATAAAAGTGAATCCTTTGAGATATTTAGAATATTTCAAAATGAAGTACAAAATCAACTTGGTAAAACTATTAAGGCACTTCGATCTGATCGAGGTGGAGAATATTTAAGCCAAGAATTTGACAATCATCTTAAAGATTGTGGAATTGTTTCACAATTAACTCCACCTGGAACACCACAATGGAATGGTGTGTCTGAGCGGAGAAATATGACTTTATTAGATATGGTCCGCTCCATGATGAGTCAAGTTTATCTTCCTTTAACCTTTTGGGGACATGCACTAGAAACTGTTGCTCTTACGCTAATAATGTTTCAACTAAATCTGTTCCAAAGACTCCATATGAGATGTGGACTGGAAGAAAACCTAGTTTGTCTTTCATGAAGATTTGGGGTTGTGAGGCTTATGTTAAGAGATTAATCTCTGACAAACTTGCACCAAGATCCGATAAATGTATTTTCGTTGGTTACCCAAAGGAAACTAAGGGTTATTACTTTTACAACCGCACGAAAAACAAAGTGTTTGTTGCCCGTCATGGTACCTTTCTAGAGAAAGAGTTTCTCTCCAAAGGAATTAGTGGGAGTAAAATTAATCTCGAAGAGGTTCGAGAACCCGAAAATAACATGGAACAAAATGTTAGATCTGAACAAGTTTCACAAGGAGTTGTGGAACCTATTCAGAATACTCAAGTTCCTCGCAGAACTGGTAGGGTGCGATCCGAACCTGAGAGATATGGATTTCTCATGACGGATAGCAATGAAGTGGAAGTCATAGTTGATGACGAACCTACTTCCTACCAAGAAGCGATTTCCGCTCCTGATTCGGATAAATGGCTTGGAGCCATGGAATCTAAAATTAAGTCCATGTATGACAATCAAGTTTGGAACTTGATTGATGTACCCGAAGGTGTAAAAACCATAGGATGCAAGTGGGTTTTCAAAAGGAAAACTGACATGGATGGTAAGGTGCATACTTATAAAGCTAGACTTGTAGCGAAAGGCTATAGGCAGATTCATGGAATCGACTATGATGAAACCTTTTCGCCCGTAGCAATGATCAAGTCTATAAGAATTTTACTTTCCATAGCCGCATATTTTGACTATGAGATATGGCAAATGGATGTCAAAATAGCGTTCCTTAACGGGAACTTACTTGAGGATGTTTATATGACACAACCTGAAGGTTTTGTAATTCCAGAAAATTCTAACAAAGTATGTAAATTGCAAAGATCCATTTATAGATTAAAGCAAGCCTCTAGGAGTTGTAATCTTCGATTTGATGAATCAGTCAAAGAGTTTGGCTTCATCAAGAACGAAGATGAACCTTGTGTATACAAGAAGATTAGTGGGAGCGTAGTACTAATTCTTGTGCTATATGTTGATGACATATTACTCATTGGAAACGACATTCCTGCGCTGCAGTCTGTAAAGACTTGGTTAGGAAAGTGTTTCTCAATGAAAGATATGGGAGAAGCCGCTTACATCCTTGGTATAAGGATCTATCGTGATAGATCCAAGAAATTGATTGGTTTAAGTCAAGATACATATTTTGACAAAGTTCTTAAGAGATTCCGCATGGAAAACTCTAAGAGAGGAAATTTGCCAGTAGGTCATGGCATATCTCTAAGCAAGAATCAGTGTCCTAAGACAACTGATGAGCGTGATAGAATGATCGGGATTCCATATGCTTCCGCAATTGGATCAATCATGTATGCCATGATATGTACTAGACCCGATGTCTCGTATGCTTTAAGCATGACAAGCAGATACCAATCAGATCCTGGTGAGAGTCACTGGATTTCAGTCAAAACGATTCTTAAGTACTTGCGAAGGAACCTAGATCGCATCAGAAATCCAAACACATACTTAGGCGTTTTCATATCATTCAAGAGATCGTTGATAAAGGAGACGTAAATATATGTAGAGTACCAACTGATGATAATATTGCAGACCCATTGACAAAGGGTTTTCCGCAAGCAAAGCATGATGGTCATGTTAGGTCTATGGGTATTCGATACATTAATTAGGCCTAGTGCAAGTGGGAGATTGTTGGTGTTATGCCCTAGGCATGTTGTTTGTAAAACAAATGTTATTATTTATAAAGATATTGAATGTTTGATTATTATGTCTTTTGCATGTTTATTATAATAATCCCCGTCCCTGATAATTATGATTAATTATTAGTATAAGTTTAATAGATAATCATACGATGATTATGGTGTATGAGATACAATTAGACTTATGGGTATTTGTTGGAGAAAAAATACTGGACTGACCCCTATGAGATTTATGTCATGGTCACAATGTCATAATTAAGTCTCATATAGTTATATCACTGGAATCTCTAGACCTGAGGTTATTACAGTCTTCCACATGATGAACATTACGTTTGACATATTCAAACGTTATCCCTAACCGGATAGCTATAAAGAATGTGATTGGCATAATCGGAATCATGTAGGGAAGAGTAATAAGCCAAGATGGAATTTGTTCCTCGTCAAGAGAGATGTCAAGCTTTGGCCACTCGATGAATGGTATTGATGAAATGCATGGCCGTGCTCAAATAAGATTTGTATTATCAATACATTCGGGATCGAGAAAGCATTGAACAAATATAAGTTGACCAATGACCATGGCTTACGTTCAATAGACATCGTGTAACAAAGAGATTGTGTTATGTTCTATTTTAGGAAACTTTGGAGTTCAAAGTTTTTTCTAATTGGGTAGTCATAATGGCTTGCTAGAGTCCGCTTATGACTTACGAGGTTTGACTGGTTCGAACTCGTTGCCAACTTAGTATAATCCTATTGGGTCACACACGCAGAACAGATAATTAAAAGGAGTGAAAAACGAAGTAAAACGGATCCTGCTGAAAGGATCCGTACGGATGAATCTGGATGCTTCCAGAAACATCCGTACGGATGGTTTAGCCCGGTAGAATCAGTTTTAGGAAAATTCTTGTTGAACAAGAAAACCTAAGTCCTAAAGGGTTTCTGAAACCTCTTGAATATAAATACAGACTGACGGGAATTGTTCCCTAGTTGTTGATTTGATCAATTTCAAAGTCTTTCTTAGAGAAAGAAATCACACATTATATTCTTGGGTTATTGTGATTGATTAATCTTAATTATCAAGTCACAATAATTAGGAGCTTTGAAGAATCGTTCTTCAACATCGTTGATCAATCCGAAGACCTAGCAGTCAAGTTCAAGAAGGCGTTCTTGAAATCTGTTCGTTGTGTGGATCACCGGTAGAGAGCGTTCATCTTAACGCTTAATCCAAGTTTTACATAACGATCTACAAGGGTTCTCATGATATTTAGGTTCTCATTTGAGCACTTACATATATATATATATATATGTATATATGTATATGTGTGTGTATATATATATATATATATATATGGTCGTGCTCCTGTGAGAACCTAAATATCGTGAGAACCGTGAGAACTTGGATACATTAGGTTTACCTAATGTATCCAAGTTCTCACGGTTCTCATGATATTTAGGTTCTCATTTGAGCACCTACATATATATATATATATATATATATATATACATATACATATATATATATATATATATATATATATATATATAAAGTTGGTGAGGAGAGTCATGATGTTGCCACATAGACAAGTCTTAGAGAAATGTTGCATTTGGTGTTACCACATCATACGGATTTCGAACCGCTCCACCCATGAGTTAGCTCCACCCGGTCCACTCAATGGTTCCAATTGGAGCCACCTCATATTTTTTTGTGTTCAACGGATGAGATTTGTCATAGCTCGGTGGGACCCACAAAAATTGAAGTGATTTTCATCCACACAAATGACGAGCTCGCTCATGTGGCTTCGGTCTGAATCATTGGGTGGAGGGGTGTAGCTAATTTGGGTGGAGCGGTTCCAGGTCCACATCATACCACTCTTATAAATAAGAAACTTTTCAAATGTCTAGTTTCTACGTAATGGGTAAGGTTTTTCTTTTCCTATTTTTTTTCCTTAATTTATTTTAAGAGGGATATCTGTCAATTCAAATTCTTCGTTTTCTTTTTAACACATTCAACCTCTTCGTTCAATCAAAAAAAAAGTTTTAAATTGTTGATTCTTCGAACCTGGCAAAATAAAAAAATTAATAAAAAGAAACAATTCACACACGGTACTTTCAAGAGTATTATTGAAGCTAGGAGAGAGAGTGATAAAGACATGATAAAGACGTGATAAAAAAGAGACTAATAGGGGTAAAGTGGTTGAGAGATTATCGGATAATTAGTTGAAAAATTTGGTTTAATCGACAAATTAAGATCTTTTTTGTTTTGGTTACCAAAATTATATCAAGATAAGTTCCCACGTATATTTCTTTGGGAATGGCTATTAGAAACCCACCATTTTTTGTGGGATTGAGATGGCTATGAAAAATGGGTATTCCATACCCATAGGAAACTAATACCCATTCCCTTACCTATAGGTTAATGTGTAACCCAAACATAGTTAAGTGTTACATAAGAATCAAATGCCCATTCCTTAGTCTAGATTCTTATGTACCAAACGAGACCTTATAGTTAACTATAATAGTAACTAATACTTATAATAGTAATAGTTACTATAATAGTTAACTATTAGTAATAGTTAACTATTATTATTATTAATAGTATTAGTTAATCATAATAGTTAAAATATATATTTACTATTAATATTATTATTTAATCATAATAGTTACTATATACGTTAACTATTACTATTAATACCATTAATTTTTTTGAAATATTCATACAAAAAACTTAAATGTACTTCTAAATTAATTAAAAAATATATTTATTACAAACTATGTACAAAAAAAAGCTATGAAAATGTTTTGATTAATTTAAAATATACATATATTTTCAAATAAAATTATTATGTTAATTTATCAATTAAAAACATCAAAGATGTAAAATTCAAAAATATTAACGGAATAGATTCATGTGCGGAGCACGGGTTACCTACTAGTACTACCGATAACAAGTTAGTTTTCATTAAGATAATTAAAACTAACCCAAATTCTTGCTCAAAGCTGATTCATGTTAATCACCGCAGAAAATTAGGAACGTTTGAAATCCCAAACGTAGACTACAACATGAACACGACATGACCAAATGACTATTGAATGAGTCAACAATGGATACAAAAGTTTCAGACACAAATGTTAGGAGATAGCATAGTACTATGTACATGGCATGCTGCAACTGCTAGTGGTCAGTCTGATTTACGCGATAAATCTTCTTTTTAAGAAAAAAAAAATGATCGATTGAGAATTTGTCGCTGACAGAAAATGTTCACGGGTCCCACACTACCAGATAAATCTTAATGAATCACGGTCTGAAGAGCTCTGTGACTGCAACAACAGATCACTCACTCGCTTGAGTAGTTCCAAATCCCTCCGTAGTACATAATGTTTGTCACTTAACAAAATATAAATTGGAAAATTGCAAGTTCTCTCACTGAACAGTTGCATAACCCATGGTAATTGCCTAGGCATTCTCTCGTTTAAAAAGAGTCAACTTCCACATTCTTGTTTTGTTCCTGAAATCTATTGTATAGTTAGGACACCATAGCTGCAAAATCAGATCATTAGAGATGGTGACACCATTGAAAGAAGCAGGGTTCTATAGACTATATGCACCATTTGGTGAAAGAAGTTATGTCTCTAAAATGTGTAGTAAGAATATCCCGTAATCTTTTTCTCCTTTATCCCTCTAGGCATAATTCCACAAGGCCCCTTCTCCCAGATCATTATTCCATAAAAGTCCACCTGAGATCCAAAAGTCCACCTCCACCCATTGTCCAAATCAAAATTCCATAAAAGCCCAAAAACCCATCACACACTACTCAGGTCAGGCTGCCCCCAAGCCCAATGCACAGGCCCGATGTCCCGACCCGCCCACCCGCCCCGGATCCAGAACTCAATGCCAGCCACCCCTTTTAATTAAAAGCAAAAATGTTGTTCCCAAGTTTCGAACCTAGGTCTTTTACAATAACAACCATGTCTTTACCACTAAGCCAATGCATTGCTTGTTTCTAATTTTGCAATATTTATTATTACTAACTGAAATCTGGACGAAACTAAATTACAAAATTTGAGATTTTACAATTAATTAATGAAAAACTTGAATATTCACAAAAACACAATTTTTTTTAATATATGTTAGAATATTAAAAACATGATTTAAGAATATAAAATATCTAAAGCTTTTTATTAAAAAAATATGAAAGACCTAAAAAATAAATTAAATTATATTTGCGAAAATACATTATTTCATAATATTTTATAAGTTTTGAATTATCACCCTTCTGTTAAGGCATTTATTTACATAAATGACACCAACTAAGTCTATTATATACTGAAAATATGAGAATTATAAGAAAATAAACTAAATAACTCTTATACCTTAAATATAAGAGTAATTCTAGTCTTATATTTTAGGTATATAATTTCTTTAAAAAATGGGGATTTAATGTGAGAAAATTACTCTCATATCTAAAGTATAAGAGAAGAACTAGTCTTATACTTTCGGTATAAGAGTTAATATTAAAAATATATTAGAACAACTTGATTAATGTTTCACAACATTTAATAATAGAAGTATCATTCTTGCAAAAATAAATGTCAGCAATTAAAACTTTCCAATCAATTAATGAAATTCTTGATTATTCACAAAAACATTAAATTTGTAAAATAAAAATCATTTTACATTAAAAAACATGATTAATTAGGTCTTATAATTTGTATCAAAGTCTTGTAAATTCTTATTGAACATGTAAATTGTCTCATATCAGACTCATGAGAGCCATTTACAAATGTCTCATATCCGACTCATGAGTCTCTTAAATGTCTAATAAGTGATTTTTTAAGTCTTATAATTTGTATCAAAGTCTTGTAAATTCTTATGAGACATGTAAATTGTCTCATACCAGACTCATAAGTCTATTTACAAAGGTCTCATACCAGACCCATGAGTCTCTCAAAGGTCTCATAAGTGCATTTTTTAGGTCTTATAATTTCTATCAAAGTCTTGTAAATTCTTATGAGACATGTAAAAAAGTCTTATATAAGACTTATGAGGGTCTATTTACAAGGTCTCATAGCAGACTCATGAGTCTCTCAAAGGTCTCATAAGTGTATTTTTTAGGTCTTATAATTTGTATCAAAGTCTTTGTAAATTCTTATGAGACATGTAAAAATGTCTCATATAAGACTTATGAGGGTCTATTTACAAGGTCTCATAGCAGACTCATGAGTCTCTCAAAAGGTCTTATAAGTGCAAATAATGACAATTTGGTAATAAGGACTTAAATAATGTCATTTTATATAAATAGTTTACTGGAGGGTGCTAGTAAAAAAAAATTAAAATTCGATATTGCACAAAATTATAATTTAATTTATCTTTGGTTCTTTTATATTTTTTTCTAATAAAATATTTAAATACTTTATATATATTTTTTTTAAATCTTGTTTTTCGTTTTTTTTTTTTTTTTTTTTTTTTTTAACAAAAAGTTGATGTTTTGGGAATAATCAAAAATTTTATAAATTGATTTAGAATCTTGTTTTTTCTTCACTTAGTTTCATTTAGGCGCAATAGTAATAGAATATATTGCAAATTTTGTATCAAACAGTAGGCTGGTGTAGTGGTTAAGTTGTTAGTTTTCACAATAAGTCATGGGTTCAATTCCCATACCCAACATTTTAATTTTGCATCCAAACAGTGAGCTGGGCTGGGCATGGGCGGGCGGGCATGGGCGGGCTGGGTATGGGCTGGGCTGGGGCGGGTTGTGGGCTGTGATGGGTTTAAATGGGATTTTGATCTGACCTTGGGTTTTTATGGCATTTGGATCTCACCCAGGGGGCCTAGAGTCCAAAGCCCTATCCCTCTGTCCCAAAATGAATTTCCAAATTTAGACATTCATTTTGGGAAAGAGGGAGTATATATTTTGGCAACTTGTGCTGTAGCAGGCACCATAGCTGCAAATGAGACCACTAGATATGATGACACCATTGAAAGAAGCAGGGCTCTACAGATAGTACGCACCATTTGGTGAAAGAAGTTATGCCTCTAACATGGGCAGTAAGAATAACAACGCTTGAAAAAAGCCACAAGAGACATATATCATGGATGATCAAAACATGCTTGCTGCACGTTAGGCCAATAACCTTACATTCATAATGTTGAATGGTAGATAAAATGGTGCAGAAAAAGGAAAAAAAGGAATCCCCTCAGAGTTGACCGAGTCTAACAAAAAAAATATCACCGGTCACCAGAAACAACAGATAGTCGAGCATGGCACTTAGGTTACATAGATGTTTATGAAGAATGGCGAGAACTAACTTCTCCTGCTATAAGTATTATCACTCCAATCATTTTTCTTGTAGAGTATTTTCTTTAATGACATTAGGGAAGGCAGATGAAAAAACATTGTACTTGCATTGATCTTGGGAGCTGGAAAAAAAAAACACTTCATTTTCAAAACTAAATACTGTTACAGTAGTAAGCAAATTGACAAAAATGGAAGATATCTATTACTCCCTCCGTCCCGGAATGAGGTTCCCACTTTTCTTGTTGTTACTACGAACATACTTTGAGGCTTTGAGCAATAATTATAAGTTAATGGAATTGATCGTGCAAAAAATGTGATCAACGTGCCGGATCCAAGGTTGGATATCTGGAGCGCCTTGGTAAGCCCGACAAAGATGAACAAACTTGAACTAGGCCGGGGCTTCACCGGCGAAGGCCCTCCGGCGTGAGAATATGTCAGTCTGTTCTGAGAGAGAAAAATGCAAAGAAAAGAGAGCTGGGGAAAAGAGATTAACCTTTTCATCTGAGGTTGCGGCGCCTATTTATACCACAAAATAGTCACCTAGTCAGCTAGATTTGATTCCTTGAATCTAGAGATTTGGGGTTATCCAAATGCGTGAGTCATCATGTCCGTACTAGGGCAACAATTCTAGAAGCCGATAGTGGGCCTTTGTGGTGGATTGGGCCAGGCCTCTAATTGCTGCACTCATGACGAGTATTTCCTAGTACCAGCTCGTTGTACCGAGTAGGGGTGTAAATGGTTTGGTTTGGGGGTATTTACGGACCGAACAACTAGTCATCGCTTTGTGAAAATCTCAAACCGAACCGAACCATGAAAAATTACAAACCGAACCAAACCAAACTGCTATGGTTCGGTTCGGTTTGGTTCAAACCGTGGTTTAATTACGTGGTTCAAACCGCAGTTCAAACAATAGTTTAGACTACGATTCAAATCACGATTCAAACCGCAACCCATTATTACATTTGTTTTAATTTTTCGTGATCATGGAGGAAGTGCGAACGATCTTGAAGATGAAAGTCGGATGACGAGAGAGACTAGACGAAGAGAGAGGCCGAAGGAAAAAAAGTCACTTTATAACAGTGCTCTAAAAGACCCCCGTCTAGGCCGCCTAAGCCCCGCCTAGGCGCTAGGCGTTCATGAAACGCCTAGGTCACGTCTAGGATATTATAGTTATTTCTGAATTCTCGGCCCCGACTAGATCCTGCCTAGGCCCCGCCTAGGCGCTAGGCGGCCCTACGGCGCCTAGCGACCGCCTAGCGTTTTTTAGAACCTTGCTTTATAATATAGATCGTGGAGAGAAATTGGTAATTTATGTATATCAAAATGCAATGAAGATAACAAACGATGAAATTAATATTAAATAAAATACAAAATGGGAGTTAGGATTAGTCTATGTAATGATCTAATAATAAATTTTAATAAATATACAAAATATTAAATAAGATGTGAAACTGGGGTTAGGATTAGTTTATGTAATGTGGTTTGGTCTGGAGGTTCGGCTTGGTGGTTCGGTCTCGCGGTCTCAAACAACGGTTTGGTTCGGTCTGGGAAGGTCAAACCACAAACCAAACCGAACCATGTGGTTTGCCAATATTTGAGACTGAACCGAACCATAAGTGCTTGAAAACCAAACCAAACGCATGGTTTGGTTCGGTCTCAAACCGCGGTTTGAACCGAACCACTTACACCCCTAGTACCGAGTAGGTGTATGCCGTGGTCCGAGCTGCGAGTTGAGGTATGCTCGTAGAAACAAGCTGTTGGATAAATGCCTTTGAAGTTGGGACTCAACTTAAAGGATTATACAACGGCGAGTTCGTAATTTCGAGACAGAAAGAGTTGTGGCAATAGCTTGGGGCGAAATCCATAAAAACTGCACCTAACCTGAAGTTGGAGTGAAGGCTGAAAGCCTTAGCCATAATTTTTCACGTCAAGTAGGAATGTTGGGCATAGGGTCGGCTGGTTGGTGTCTTGTGCAAACAAGAGTTTTCTTCCAACTATGACTTTTACTAGGACTCCTTTTGTCCTTGATTATAAGGAGTCATTATAGGATTGTATTAGGAGACTAGGTATACGTGTGTGTATGCAACGTATATATACTCTCTTCTATCCCAAATTAATTCAGAAGTTCAATTACTTAGAGAAACAGAGAAGCCAATAATTCTAGATCTAGGGTTTTGCAAGCTAGGAACTTTGTGATCAAAGTTCATGCAAACATAGATTAGTGTGATCATCTTCTTGTAATTGTTTCTCCGCCATATTAATAATATCTGTCTCATTTTGCCCGTGGACGTAGCCAATAGGTTGTTGGTGAACCACGTAAAATCTGTGTTCTTACTTGTTGATTTGGTTTCATTATTTTTTGCTATCTTTTGGGTCTGATTTACTAACATAAGCGAAGGGGCTTTTAGTGTGATCACGGTTTCTGTAAGTTCAGCTCGGTATGAACGAGCCGAGCTAGTCCAAGAGAAGGAGAGCGCGGCAATACTTAGAGCGTGACTTAATCTTTCCTAGGTTCGCAGGGCCCGTTCCCAACTCGGTTAGTGATTCACACCGAGCTGAGCACACGGGCATGATGGGCCGGCCCAGCTCGGTTGGGCCTTGTTGGACCGAGCTGAGAATCCGTTCGTCCCACGTCGGGTTATTCCTTTCAGGAATCATCCTATTGGAAATCTAAAACTTATTATTGATTGTATTTATGATAATGTATTACTCCCTCCGGTCCAAAATAATTGTCTCTTTTGGCATTTGCACAACTCTTAAGAAATGCAATTATTATCATGATTTAATGACAAAAGTTCCAATTTTACCCCTATTAAGTGTGCAACTTTATTACATTAATGTCTCACACTAAGACAACTAATAAAAGAAAACAAGTTTCAATGCAAGGATAAAAGAGACATTTAGCTCAAAAGTGATAATTATTTTGGACCAAAATTTTGGTCCAAAAGTGACAGTTATTTGGGACCGGAGGGAGTAGTAATAAGTTTTAAATTTTCATTAGTATAATTAAAGCAACCTAAAATTATTGTTTAAAGTTCACTCGTAGCAACAACCAAAAAAGAGGGAACATCATTCCGGGACCGAGGGATGATCTTCAAATGACGTATTTATGATGCTGGATTAATTATCATGAATGTTGCTTTGGCTACATGGTCTATGTTTGTTTAAATTAAACTGATAATGATGTCAAATACTCCCTCCGTCCCAAAATACATGTAGTTTAAGGGGTTGATATTTGTCCCAAAATATTTGTACTTTTGCTTTTATCTAGACTGTTAAGTTTAATGCCTTTGAATTTTAAGACGTAAATTTAAGTGGATTAAATTAACAAGTTCGTAATTACGAGACAGAAGGAGTATGGCTAAGGCTTGTGGCAAAGGCCATAAAAGCCGAATGTTATTTTTTCTTGTCATGTGGCTAGCGGTTTCCCAAGGAGTAATTGGCGTTGACTTGCTCTTGGCTTGGCTAGCAGTTTTTCTTTTCAACAAGGAAAAGAGTCTCCTTATGGAAGTAGTATAATAGAATTAGATTAGGAATCAAAAGGGAGATAGGATCTGTGTACTCATACACGTATATATTTATACTTCCCTCCGTCCTAAATTAATTCAGTACCTTATTTTATTCAGAAAGTGAGAGAGATCAATAATTCTAGATCTAGGGTTTTGCATAGCTAGGAACTTTGTGATCAAAGTTCATGCAAACATAGATTAGTGTGATCATATTCTTGTAATTGTTTCTCCGCCATAATAATATCTGTTTCCCTTTGCCCGTGGAGGTAGCCAATAGAGATTGGTGAACCACGTAAATTTTGTCTTGTTATTTCTTGTGTTCATTATTGTTGCTATCTTTTGGGTCTGATTTACTAACAAGTGGCACCAGAGCCTGGTTAGTCAAGGAAGATCAGGGCATTCCGCTGCGATAGAAAGAGATGGATTCCGGGATGGATCAGAAAATCGACAAGTTTGATGGGAAGAACAGTTTCAGTTTATGGCAGATCAAGATGAGAGCCATGTTGCGAAGACAAAGTTTGTGGGCTCCAGTGGCTACTGCAATCAGGGATCACAAGGATCCAGAAGGTAAGGCAGAGGTCGTTCCCACAGCAGAGGATTCGAAGAAGGCTGCAGACATGGTAGTATTGGATGAGAAAGCTCATTCAATGATTATCATGAGTCTTGATGATGAGATCTTAGCGGAAGTAGCGGATCAAGAAACAGCGGGAGGCTTGTGGCTGACGTTAGAGAAGATGTATTTGACGAAGTCTCTAACCAACAAGCTCTATATGAAGAAGAAGTTATTCACTTTCCATATGACTGAAGGTACGCCTATTAAGGATCATCTGGATCGATTTTCCGCTTTATTACTTGAATTGCGTAATATAGAGGTGAAAATTGATGATGAGGATGCTGCTCTAATTATGTTGATATCTCTACCGTTGTCATATGAATCATATGTTGATTCATGCTTGAACAAAGAGACAATTACTCTGGAGCAAGTAAAGTCTGGTCTGAAGACTAGAGAACTGCGCCGAAAGGCGAGTGGTACTAGTACAGAATCTCAGTCATCAGGTTTGACTGCGGAAGGCAGCAAAGGGCATGGTCGAAGGAGCGGAGGTTCTAGACGGGGTCCGAGACCTGGAGATATCTGTAGTTATTGCAAGGAGAAGGGGCATTGGAAGACCGACTGTCCCAAGAAAAAGAGAGAGCAGCAGAAATCTGAGTCGACTGCTGCGGTGGCAAGCAGTGACAATTTTGATGAGGATTGTGATTATGCCTGGTGACCGAAGAAGAAACAAGCAAGGAAGTTGCATGGGTTCTAGATTCGGGAGCATCTTATCACATGTGTTCGCGCAAGGAGCGGTTTACAACATACGAGCAAAAAGATGGAGACCGTAATTTATATGGCTAATGGATCGGACTGCGAGGTAGTTGGCATGGGCTCTGTAAGGGTGAGAACTTCTGGTGATAAAACTCTCACATTGAACAAGGTAAGACACGTTCCACAAGTAGCAAAGAATCTGATATCACTTAGTCGTTTGGACAAGAAGGGGTACAGTTTCAAGGGTGAAGGTGGAGTTCTGAATGTCTACAAAGGTTCAGATGTGATTCTGAAGGGTGAAAGAAAAGGTTCCTTGTTCATCCTCCAAGGTTCTGAGATTGATGAGGGTGTTGACAAGCAGGTGGAGCATCATTTACTCTAAGCCGGAGTGAACTGGGCAAGCCACAACTAGAAGATCAACACACACCGGTGTTGTCAGTCATGGTTGGCAAGATCCAATGTCGACTGGATGGGCCACAATTAAATGACTGTTAGTTGCCCGTTGGGGTGATTCTGAGTGTCCGTAGGATACATTGCATGCAGAAAATCTGATTGTCCAGAGGACAAGGTTGTTTGTCTGGTGAGGCAAATTCTGGGTGTCTTGAAGATACATGGTGCACAAAATCTAGTGTCTTTGACGAAAGACAGAACTGAGGCAAAGGTTGAAAAATCTGGTACGAGGGATGTAGCTCAAGGTGGAGGCTATGTCGGAAAGCTCGTGCATTTGAATTATTAGGGGAGATTCAAAGTCAGGTGGAGATTGTTAAGTTTAATGCCTTTGAATTTAGGACGTAAATTTAAATGGATTAAATTAACAAGTTCGTAATTACGAGACAGAAGGAGTATGGCTAAGGCTTGTGGCAAAGGCCATAAAAGCCGAATGTTATTTTTTCTTGTCATGTGGCTAGCGGTTTCCCAAGGAGTAATTGGCGTTGACTTGCTCTTGGCTTGGCTAGCAGTTTTTCTTTTCAACAAGGAAAAGAGTCTCCTTATGGAAGTAGTATAATAGAATTAGATTAGGAATCAAAAGGGAGATAGGATCTGTGTACTCATACACGTATATATTTATACTTCCCTCCGTCCTAAATTAATTCAGTACCTATTTTATTCAGAAAGTGAGAGAGATCAATAATTCTAGATCTAGGGTTTTGCATAGCTAGGAACTTTGTGATCAAAGTTCATGCAAACATAGATTAGTGTGATCATATTCTTGTAATTGTTTCTCCGCCATAATAATATCTGTTTCCCTTTGCCCGTGGAGGTAGCCAATAGAGATTGGTGAACCACGTAAATTTTGTCTTGTTATTTCTTGTGTTCATTATTGTTGCTATCTTTTGGGTCTGATTTACTAACATAGACATCTTTGACATGTTTGTCAAATATACTTTTATTTATGATGATAGTTGTCATTGTAAAAGTATTTAATTGTCTTGGTACTTGAAATATTTCAAGGTAATTTAGTCCATTACACATTGATTGCTTTTCTTAATTTGTGTGAAAATCCTAAAACTACAAGTATTTTGGGACGAAGGGAGTAGTAAACAATAACAACAACGTTCTGGGACGGAGGGAGTAGTAAACAATAACAACCTTCGTGAAGGGAAAATAGAATGTGATCGCTATGTGGAATTTAGAGCTTACAGACAAGATATTTCTTTTATAAAAAGACCAATGACGAATTGAATGCAGTAGGCAGTCAAATTCCAAGGGCGGGTCTCTGGTGCGGCGGCCGCACCCGCCGACCATGCCTTTTTTTTTTTTTTTTTTTTTTTTTTTTCCTCCCACCAAAAGTACCACTTCTTATAACGAAATGTAATACTTTTGTTTTTCAAATGTAACACTTTTTTTTTCAAAATGTACCACAATTTTGATGCAATAGATTAAAGATAACATAAAAATTAACGACTAAATTAATGTAACACTTTTTAAAAGGAATGTAACATTCTTTTTTCAAATGTAGCACTTTTTTTTCAAAATGTACCACCCATACCTTTTTTCCTCCCAACAAAAGTAACACTTATTATAACAATAACACTTTTTTATTCAAAATGTAACACTTTTTTTAAAAAAAAATGTACTACAATTTTGCTACAATAGAAAAAGATAACATAAAGATTGACAACTAAATTAATGTAACACTTTTTATAAGGGAATGTAACACTCATTTTTCCAAATGTAACATTTTTTTTTCTCTGAAAATAACATATGATTGACAACTAAACTAATGTTACATTTTATAAAAAATGAATGTAACATTTTTTTTCTCAATTGTAACAGTTTATATTCCTTAATGTAACATTATATATGAAATGTAACATTTTTTATTGAGAAAGTAACAATTGAAATGCAAACCCTTTTTTTTTTTTTTGTAAAATTGATGTTACATTTGATAGTAGAAAAAAGTGTTACTTTTTGAAGATGAAAGTGTTACTTTATCAGAACAGAGTGTTACATTTCAGCTGGCAAGCACCTCAAACTTTTTTATGTGTAAAAAAAATGTTTAAAAAAAAAAAAACCCAATCCATATCATGACCTATGTAGTTTTATTCGTCTCGTCGAGACGAACACAACGGTATTTTAATTTTTTTTTTTCTGAGTTATAAATCTCAAGATATAGCATTTTAAAGTTGATGAGATTTTTTTTTTTTTTTTAGGACACGTGTCACTCAGGGAGAGGGGGAAGGAGCCGGGCGGGGCGGGGCGGGTCGGCCCATGGGCCAGGCCAGCCGCACGCCATGCGGCAGCCATTCCTAAGAATTCGTCAATTCCCAAACCACCCCCCACCAACACCAAATAAATATTAGGGGACACTAAGACAGATTTTATTTGCGAGTTCAAGAGTACCTCAATGGTTAGACTTACAATTTTTTGTCTTGCTCCCTGCTCTCATTTGTATTCTCCTAAATGTTCTTCAGCAGTAGACTTCATATCTGCAAACCAACCATTAGAGACGGTGAGACCATTGTTTCAGCTGGTGAAAACTTTGAAATGGGATTTTCAGCCCAGGCAACTCCCAAAATCGATACTTGGGAATATGGTACAAGAAGATTTCAACTAAGACAGCTGTTTGGGTCGCCAACAGAGAGATACCAATTACCAATACCTCAGGTGTGTTAAGTCTTGATCCTGAGGGAGTTTTGGGGATTCGTAATGCTACTGGAAGCATAATTTGGTCATCTAATTCATCTGGATCTGTGAAGAATCCAGTTGCACAGTTACTGGATACAGGAAATCTTGTCATCAAGGACAAAAGCGACGACAACCCTGATAATTTTATTTGGCAAAGTTTCGATTTTCCCGGAGATACGCATATACCAGCAATGAAAGTGGGGAAGAACTTGGTTACGGGGAGAGTTTGGTCATACACATCATGGAAGAGCCCCGATGACCCCTCCTCTGGTAATTTTACAGCTCTGATCGATGCAAATGGTTTCACAAAATATGTGGAGAAAAGGGTTCAGAAATAGTGTTCAGGGCCGGACCATGGAATGGTGTTCGGTTTAGTGTGAGAGCCTAATATGAAATCAAACCCGATTTATACATTTGGGTTTGTTCTCAATCCAAAGAGGTCTACTTCCACTTTGATCTAATCAATAGTTCAGTAATTACAAGGGTAGTGATGACTCAAATGGCGAACTACTGCGCTATTTATGGATTGAAAGAAGCCAAGAATGGACAGTTTATGTGACTCCTAAGACGGATAGCTGTGACCGTTATAAATTGTGTGGAGCTTATGGAAGCTGTAACATTAACAACTCTCTGCCTTGTGGGTGCTTGGAAGCATTTGAGCCAATAAATCCTGAAGAATGGAAAGTAGCGGATTGGTCACAAGGGTGTCGTCGTTCGACAAATTAGATTGTGGAAATGGCGAAGGCTTCAAAAGTATTCAGGTATAAAGTTGCCTGACACACAGCAGTCATGGTTTAACCTGAGCATGAACCTTGATGAATGTAAGCAGCTATGCACCAGAAACTGCAGTTGTACCGCTTACACAAATGCAGACATTAGAGGGAGTGGAAGTGGATGCATACTCTGGTTCGGTGACCTGCAAGATATCAGAGAGTTATCTAGTAATGGACAAGATATTTATATAAGAATGGCTGCCTCAGCACTGTCTCCTGTTTCAGGAGGTAATTACATACTAGCAGAATTGCTCAAACTTTATCTTACATTTGCACTTCTGATGATTCCCGTAATAGTTGCCAAGTTTAGACAAGAGGTTTCTTTCATGATATCATTTAAGGAGCTTTTATTCACGGTCTGATTTTGGATTTACAGGGAAAGACTCAAAGGGACGGAAACTAGTGGAAGTCATTATCCCTGTAATATCAGCACTAGTGATACTACTAGGATTATTCCTCTTGTACATACACAAGCAAAGAAAGCTGAAAAAGAAGGTAGCATATCTAAACTCTACATATAAACACACACACACACACACACACACAATCACACACACACACACACACACACATATATATATATATTAGTTATCAAATAGCATGAGCGGCTCGAGTGGAAACGTTATGTTGTTATAAAATATTCTTATATGCTATTAAGAATTTTAACCTTTTTAATTGCAGATAATTATTTTTTACTCCCTCCATACATAAACATATATCTATACACATATATATAACCTTTTTAATTGCAGAGCATTTATTTTACTCCCTCCGTCCCAAAATGATCTTCACATTTGACTATTCAAACTTTTTAAGGATTTGAAGACTTGCTTCACTAGCCATGTTGTGTTTTTGCACATGTAAGCCTAAATTTTAAAAATAGGAAGAACTTTTTGGGACAATGAAAAATGGCAAATGAGAAGATCATCTCGGATGGAGGGAGTATTTAATGTTAGTCAAGTAGCACACTTATGCCTGTGCAATTATTTTTCAGATTAGTATATATTTATATTTATTATTAAGAAGACTTTAACTATTTCTTAAGACTACTTTTTTTTTTTTTTTTTTTTTTTTCATTTTACTCTTTATCGTATTACATTCTGGTTTTTTTTTTTTCTAAAAATATTCCTAAGAAATCGCCCATCCCCCAACTATTCACCATCACACACCTCCCTTGATTCTCCATTGTAGGATGCCACATGGCATCTTTATACTCAACGTTTTTGAGAACGAAAACCGGTAGTGCCAATTTCCTAATATGCTTAATATATAGACTAGTATTGTGACACAACCAAGGCGTGTGTGCTTTTTAATACTTCATAATCTTTCTTGAATTTATAATGTATAGTATTTTATTTTTCTAAAATTGGGTTGTGGCGAGTGTTTAACGAGTGTGATGATCTGTACTTATAATATCATAATAGTAATTGCAATCAAATTACAAATTTGTGACACGACTACTATTTAACTCCTGTAATTTAAATTTGATTATCACCAACTTTCGTAGGAATCAGCAACAAGATTACCCCAACGAAGCCAATAAGGATGATCTCATGTTACCATTATTTGGACTGTCTGCATTACTTACAGCAACCGATAACTTTTCCGTCACAATAAGCTTGGAGAGGAGGATTTGGACCAGTTTACAAGGTATGCTATACATAATTACTAGTATGTGCACTATACCCAGCATTCAAATTGCTAGCATGTACTACAGTCAATCCGTGCATAGATAACCAATGCTGGACTATGCCCCTCAAAGTAGTTTTCAAAATTAACCTCTATGCCTAATGCCCAACGTGTAACTCAGAATCAAACTATGCCCTGTGTGTGTGTGTGAGTGTGCGTGAATAGACGGGGAGGGGGGAGAGAAAGAAGGAAAAGTGCTATTGCCACACAGCTAGAGTGTAGGCATTTGTTCTAACGCAACTTATAGGGAAAAGATAAATTAGCATCATGTAAAACAGTTACACGCATGTTTTTTAAATAGCAGGTGAGAACACGCATTCTGCAAAGTTAAAAACGCGGATATTCATGTGTTGCTTCAGCCAACATGATCAAACATAATACAAAATTTAAAAACACAGATATAATACGAAATCTACCATCTTATAGTTTGAATAATAAAGTTCTTCCACTTACATTGATGGTGATTACCTGCAGGGTGTGCTGGAAGATGGACAAGAAATAGCAGTGAAGAGACTCTCAAAGACTTCCACTCAAGGACTCAATGAATTCAAGAATGAAGTTATCTGCATTTCCAACTTCAGCATCGAAATCTTGTCAAGCTTCTAGGCTGCTGCATTCAAGGAGAGGAAACGATGTTGGTATATGAATACATGGCAAACAAAAGCCTGGACTCCTATATATTTGGTTTAACTCTCTCAACGCCATATTTTAAATTTTAACTCAAGCAACGACCCATCAGAAAACTGAATAAAATTTTATTTGCAGATGAGACTCAGAGCAAATTGCTTGATTGGCCTCAAAGATGGAACATCATCAATGGATTGCTCGAGGACTTCTTTATCTTCATCGAGATTCTAGACTGAGAATCATTCACAGAGATCTCAAAGCAAGTAATATTTTGCTTGATGCTAACATGATCCCCAAGATATCAGACTTTGGCATAGCCAAAAGCTTTGAGGAAGTGAAACTGAAGCAAATACAAACAGAGTGGTTGGAACATAGTAAGAATCTTTTTACCATAAAATGATCAATTCATTTCTATTCATCTGTTGCTTTTCATATTCTGACAAAAATATTGCTGCAGCGGGTACATGTCGCCTGAGTATGCAGGAGGTGGCATTTCTCAGTGAAATCAGATGCATTTAGCTTTGGGGTTTTGATACTGGAGATCTTAAGTGGGAAAAAGAACAGAGGATTCTCTCACCAAGACCACAACCACAACCTTCTAGGACACGTAAGTTGGATATAGAAAACGGGCTATGTCTTGGTAAAATACTCTTGTGGCAGAAAACACAAATAATTGAGATTTTTTATTCTTGTTTTAGGCATGGACACTTTACCAAGAAGGCAGATCCCTGGAATTGGTTGATGCACACCTATGTGAATCAATCCACTTGTCCGAAGTGCTCAGATCAATCCATGTGGGTTTATTGTGTGTTCAACAAGATCCAGATGATAGGCCACGCATATCTTCTGTGGTTATGATGTTGAGCAGCGAGACTGCATTGCCCCACCCAAATTCCCCGGTTATTTCACTGGAAAGACTTCAGGTGATTATGAGTACTATTTGAGCATGCCACAAACAACGACAACCAACGAACTTACCATCACAATGCTGAATGGTAGGTGAACTGCATTATTACTGGTGTAATATTATTTCCTGAATAAATGCACAGCCTATAGCTTTTTTCCAAGGGATCCAATCAAGTACTGACCAGTAGAAAGTATAATCATATTACTACCTTCGTCCCAAAATGAATGTCCAAAAAAATGTTCAAATTTACTCTTGATCAAGAATAAATTAGAAAA
Organism: Campanula takesimana; assembly: GCA_026119855.1. NCBI lineage: Eukaryota > Viridiplantae > Streptophyta > Magnoliopsida > Asterales > Campanulaceae > Campanula > Campanula takesimana. Next base: position 1,038,179 of record JAOWBW010000503.1, on the reverse strand, counting down.
AAAAAATGGAAATTCATTTTGGGACGGAGGGAGTAGAATTTAGCTGTCTAGCAAAAAGTTCATTAAATATAATCCACAGGCAGAGGCTCAACAGAGCTGCACTCAGCAACATGCAAGAAATTGTTCACTTGTAGTTGTAACTCTGTGTTTATGTAACAACATACCATGTTTTTAAGAATAAACTTCTGATAATGTAAATACGCTGGTTTCTTTGTACATTGTGTCCCTGGATTTGGTTGGTCAAATTTACATATCTGACTCTAAGCATGGAATTAAGTTTGAGGTCTTAAAACCAAAAACTTCTAACTGAAATGTACCTTTAATGATTTCGTTAATGAGTTAAAAAAATTAAACTGAAATGTACCTCAAAAAAATAATTTGATGGAAAAGATCACAACAGTTATAGGGAAAGTTGATGCATAAACACCACAATATTATAGAAAAGTGATCAGATTGTTACCATTTATGCTAGTCATAAAGTAACTTCGTGAACCTTGTGGTGCATTAGCAAGCCTCAGCTACCTTGTGGCCTTGTTTATCCTCCAAAGGGTTATCGGCCCAGCACTTAACCATGATGGTCCTTACATATACCAAAAATGCAACATCATGTCCAAAATGTACATAAAAGTATCATTACCATTTAAAGGGAAAAGCAACTGTACATGTCTTAGGAATTATCTCAAAAAGGGTTAAAGTTACACGTCAATTCTATAGAGAGACTTCTAGGAACATAGAGAAAGCTTTAAATTCTAAAATATGCAGAAATAGAACCAAAAATCAATTCCAGTCAGTTATGATGTGCTATCATTCTATGAGACGGTAGGGAAGGTAAAGAAAGGTTATATGACAAAATAATTTACGTTATTGAAAATATTAACTTTTAGATATAGACTAATTCGCGCAGTTGGTAGTGGAACTTATTAAATAACAGAAATTTGATCCCCATTGCATATATTAATAATAAGAGCATAGAAACTGTATAAGCCTCCACGAGTTGGTTCCGCAAGGAAAAAAGAGCAAACGTTGAGTTACACCAGGACTAATACAATTTTAGTAAAGATGAAAAAAGTGACATTTATTTCTTCAGAAGAAGATTCATTTTTGGACAAAGGGGATGCAACTTTTCGCAATTGATAAGAGTAGAATATAACAAAGGGTCAATAATGACCCCTGCTTTGACCTGATCTATATTTATGTATATTAAAATGATGATACTGTCCAAAATAAAAAAACTATAACATGTTATATAAAAGCATTTATATATGATTCTTATATATGAATGGTAAAGAGAAAGCCGTAGATAGTATTATAATCCCTCCACGAGATTCAGGCTTTGATCAAGAAAATGATATTTTAGGAAGATGAATGGTGAATCGTATTTGGTAAGGAAAAAAAAAAACAATTTCCAATCACCAATCAGACCAATTCTTAACCTGTTTCTCGGCATATTTTGGGAAGGGATTGGGGAAGACCAATGATGCGTTTATTGGTTGAAACATTATAATTAATGATTCTAGAGAGACGTCCACATCAGTGAAATCAATGGCAGGACTTACCATGAGAAAAGCAGATATGTTTACCGTAAGTGCAGTTGAGACTTCTATTTCTTCTGCTCGACGAAACCTTGAATGACAACTTAGAAGATTCTCAAGACGAACTCGGACTTTCCGTTCCCACCAGTAAGTACTCAATACTGTTGAAGCACAAAAATTCAAAATTTTCTTATGTTCCCAACTTCTACTGCGCATTAGAGCATAAATCATTCAGTCTCACAGAAACTTGAGCACCACATCATGAAGGGCTTTGCTGTGTTCTTTTTTTTCTCAGGTACTCTACTTTGTAACTTGGCAACTTATACTTCAGTAGACACTATGACTGCAAATCAAACCATTAGAGATGGCAACACTATCATTTCAGCTGGTGAGAATTTTGAGCTCAGTCCAGACAATTCTACCATTAGAAATACTTTGGGATATGGTATAAAGAGGTAGCAACTGGCATAGTTTGTGTGGGTTGCCATTGCCACAGAGAGATTCCTATTACCAATACCATGGGCCAATTAACACTAGCTTCTGAGGGAATTCTGAGGATTCAAACAAAGCTACCCTTCTACACGAACAGAAACCGCATACACTAATTTACAGATCAACACACAACACACACACACAAACACACACACACACCACACACACAACACACACACACAAGAAAAATCCAGATTCAACAGACACACGAACATAATTTCATATTATGTAACTCCCATCCGTAGACCAACATTCATCAAGAAAACATAAGATTACTGTTGCCTTTCACCATAACGAAACACCAAATTGAACCAAACCTAAGGGATTCGGCGCTGGAAACATCAGATACCGGATTTCGATTTCAAGTTTCAAAGGTATAAAGTAGGAAAATAATCTGGGAATCGAACTTTCATAATATTAGGCTTGAAAGGAACGACCCGACTTGAGGAAACGGGCAGGAAGTCCGTCCTAACACGCCCCGACCATCACATACTGAACGAACCCATGTCGAAACCTGGATATCATTAGCTCGTTTGAACCGAGCTGGGAAGTCGTAGCTAAGAGGAACCGAACAAGAATTCCGAGACCATACCGATTCTATTGACTCTCAGCTCGTTGGCCGATCTGACCACGATAACCAAGATTACTCTAAAAGGGCCCTTCATCGGTGCCCACGGACACACCTGACTCGAGG